>OMKR01074127.1:0-12500 GCA_900302355.1 Cyttopsis rosea
CTTCTCATGCATGCCAATGCTCGGCCTCATGTGGCTGGAGTGTGTCAGCAGTTCCTGCATGACGAAGGCATTGATGCTATGGACTGGCCTGCCCGTTCCCCAGACCTGAATCCAATTGAGCACATCTGGGACATCATGTCTCATTCCATCCACCGACGCCACGTCGCACCACAGACTGTCCAGGAGTTGACTGATGCCCTGATCCAGGTCTGGGAGGAGATCCCTCAGGAGACATCCATCGTCTCATCAGGAGCATGCCCAGACGTTGTAGGGAGTGCATACAGGCACGTGGAGGCCACACACACTACTGAGCCTCATTTTGAATTGTCTTGAGGAATTTCCACAGAAGTTGGATCAGCCTGTGATCTGATTTTTCCACTTTTATTTTGAGTCTGATTCTGAATCCAGACCTCCATGGGTTAATGATTTTGATTTCCATTGATCATTCTTATGTTATTTTGTTCTCAACGCATTCCACTATGTAATGAATAAAGATTTTCAACTGGAATATTTCATTCATCGAGATCTAGGATGTGTTGTGATGTGTTCCCTTTATTTTTTTGAGCAGTGTAGTTTCAAGGGCAACTCTTGTTGGTTGATTTAAGCTGATATTTATACATGCTGGTTGGATACTTCAAATTGGACCCTGTGTAAGACAATTTCTCTCCTTTTCGTCCAAGCTATGGGAGTCAAACAATAACCTAAGAGGTTTATTTGGTTTGCTGAAACTACACCCGGGATAAAATAAACTGCATTACAAGTGTACTGTGTTCAGTCAAGACCAGTGCAATGCATATTTACAGCCAATTTGAAGGGGAGGAGGAAAACATCACACCAGTTGATCAACTCCTTAACTAGGTGAACCCTTGTAATTTCTGTGGTCAACGAGTCAAAGTAGCCTCCTTATTAGGACTTCCTCTTTGGACTGTCACATAAACTACTACCCTTACAATCTCCGGAAACGTGTTGGTCTGATTTCACCTCATAAAAACAACATATAGCAGCTGATTGACGTGCCAGGTTTAATAGATTAAGGGTGCTCCGATCAGGATTTTTGGATGCAATCACCGATCGCTGGAAGCAGTATAGGTCAATCGGGTGGAAATCTGTTTGAATGGGAGAGTGGCCAGACCAATCTGCCAGAGGAAATGAAACATGAGCTCGCAGATTGGTCTGGTTCCCAGGCTAGTTAAACAAGTACCACCGATTAAAATTGAAGGCACACGACCACGAGACACTTATTCATAACTGCTTCTGGTGGAACGTGAGAGGGATTTCGAGGAAGGTCACGGGGGTCCCCACTCAGGAAGTGACGGAGGGTCTTGTGCGAAACCGCTGAGCTGACACACTCCCTGTTGAGGCTCTGCTCGTAGCGCGGCGACCCCGAGACGTGCACGCTGTTCACTGGCGTGGTGGTGTACACTGCGGTTGAGCCGCACCCGGGTGGTCTTGGACGGCAGGGAGGAGTTCCCGTTCTCGCCGGTCTGGTGTCGGCAGTGAAACAGGATGAGGAAACACCTGTAGAACTGGGCGAGAGGCAAGCGGGAACAACGGGGTCAAAGAGGTGTTAACGCGGGAAGGGGAGACCAGCGCGGCAGTAACAGTAAAATAATATATTGTTTGTTAGAAATGATGCAAAAATTCCGCAACTACACTAAAAAAAAGCTTCAATCAATTGTCTAGCTTTTTCCTTCCTTCAACCTTAATAACACCCCGTGGGAGCACTCAACCCTCGGTGTAGCAGATTGGACACGTTGAGTGATGAGTGATACAAACTCGGGTGGCATCCTAATATGGGCGTGGCTTGCTAATGTGATGATGTGAGTAGCTGTAAATGAGTGTATCTGATGACATCATGAGAATCCGAAAAAAGGATGACTGAGATCGAACAAACTAGAGGGCGCTCTTTAAAAACAGAAAAATAGTAATAGAAATACCAAGATTTAATACCTTTTATACCAGTGTTATACCGTTTGTGCTGTTTGTGTGTACAAACAGAAGAAAATGCACGACGACCAAAGTGAAAAAAATATATACTTAAGTGTGTTACTTGAAAGTATACTTGGTATATTTAGTACAATTAATATACTAAAGTTGTGTTAAATTTAAACCACTTAAATTGTACTCAGTGTGTCAGAAGTTGTACTTAGGATGTGCTTAAATGTAATTAAAATATATATTAGTATTTTCGGTTGGTTACCTTTGACAACCAAAATAATGCACAAGTATACTAAAGTGCAGCTTTAGTTAGGTGAAGGTTTCACTATCCTTTTTTTAAGTGTAATTTACACTGCAATACATCATATTACACTAGTACACCGAAGCTGTACAATTTAACAGACTTTTATATATTAAATACATACTTTCAGTATATTGGGTGAGTGACCCCTTGCTGAGTAAAATTATAAGTGATCAAATGTGGCCCGACTCTAAGGGGTCAGAGTGGTGTTAATCCCTGTTGTGCTGTCGCCGCAGGCATCCTCCTGATGATGACGCTGTGCCGGGAGGTGCACGTGTACGAGTACATCCCGTCAGTACGGCAGACGGACCTGTGCCACTACCACGAGCACCACTACGATGCAGCGTGCACGCTGGGCGCCTACCACCCACTGCTCTACGAGAAGCTGCTGGTCCAGAGGATCAACACGGCGACGGATGAGGACGTGCGGCGGAAAGGCAGGGTCACCCTGCAGGGGTTCAGCACCGCCGACTGCAGGCCGTGAACGACGATGACGATGATGAGTGGCTTTGACCTTTGGAGGGGGGAAGGGGGGACGGGGGGCATAGCATTCCTCTCACTAAGCCCCATGACGTTTCAAGAAACAGAAACCAGAACTAATAACATTGGGTAGTAACTGCAAATATTTAGACAGATTTATGGCAGAGGACTGGAGGTGGTGGTGGTCATGTCAGCTGATGTTGTAACATTATGCTGGGGTTGAGGCGCAGAGAAAATAAGCATTTTATCCTCCCAGAAGGTTTTATCAGGAGGACCAGCGTGCAGATGTTATGTCGTTTGTGGAGTGACATCTAGTCCGAGTCAGAGGAACGCTCGACTGTAGGTGCAGGCTAACAGGCAGGCCAAGGGACGGGGAGGAATAATAAGCACTGTTATGAGATTTATAGTCTGCAACTACAACTACTAACGCTTCTTCACTGATGTCCGAGGGGTGGCAGGGACGTAAGAAATCATATTCTGTTTTGTGGCGCCTGTGAAGATACTGTCCAGGCAGGGTTCCTACAGGTCAATTGTAGTGAAATTCAAGCACTTTTCACTTTGAAAAAAATTGCGTGTGGATGTTTTTTACAGCACCTCAATACTTCAGCCTGGGAGCTAAAATAAAAGATTTATCTCAAGGTCACAGTTAATTGATGACAAAATAGGGAAAAATCCCAAATCCAGGATTTTTGAGGACTTTCAAGCATGTTTATGACCTTCATTTCGCAAGGGAAACATCAAGCATATGAAACTTTCGACTCAGCACAACATACTACATACATGTTTGTTATCAACATGTTAGTTCATAGTAGTGTGTGGCCCACTATGGTACATGAAATTATGAATTTGTCACTGTTTAAATACTGTGTAAAGTTTAGTTGGGATATCTTTATTTCTACGGCCCAATGAATGTGAGAGAGTTTCCCTGGTGTGAAGTTTGTAATCTGAGTCATTGTTTATTTTTGGGGGACTCGTCAGAAGATTGAAGGATAGGATAAACACTTTTTGACATCCACTAATGAGTGGACGCTGATCCAAATGCATCGTTGTGTGGAAAGCCAACCAGATCCAGTACATCGCAGTAACACTTAAAAGTCTGCTTCTTAGGTAGAAATGTCACTAAAATTGATACTATTCCGCAAAACAACAACAATGTCCAGGGATCTGAAAGATACCCCCCTCCCCCCTGAATTTGGGAAGATTTCCTTAAACACGTGTAGTATAATAATTACAAGCTCTCAAGTCCAATAAAAACAAAAAGCCAGATTTGGCTTGGTTTCCTCAGGCAGGATGTTAATGTGGTTACTGAGGAAGTGCTTGGGAACCAGCGACATCCTCTGCGACCCTGAATTGAATTTTGCAGGTCATGAAAACGCTAAAATCAATTGTCGAGCTTCGTAGCATGTTAATTGTTGTCTGTGGCCGTTTGTTTCTAAAAGTGCTTCTGCGACATCTTAACTGGCAGTCCTTCATACTTTCTGCATTCTAATTACCAAGAAGGCCTATAAGTAGTAGTAGTAATAATAATAATAATAATAATAGTAATAATAATAATAATAATAATAATAATAATAATATACTTTATTTATAGCACACTACAAAACATAGTTACCAAGTGCTTCAGAGAACATCAAATATAAGCAAAAGTAATAATGAAAAGGTGAGGTAAAATACCCAAGTGGAAAAAAAAAAGTAAATTTTTCTGTACTATAATAATATTTTAGAATATAAAGGGTCTACCCTTTTTATACTTATTTTGTGAGTGTATTTTTGGTAGTTTTTTTATTTACTCTATGTACTAATTACTTTAAATACTTGAGCACAGCATTAGTATAATACTGTAGTCATTAATACGCAGTAAAAGGTATATTGAAAAATGAATAACGTAATTGAAGCTGTAATTTAGTATACTTGTTATTTTGGTCAAAAGTAACCTAACCTTAATTTAAAATATATTTTTAATACTTTTAAGTAGTACATTTATAAAAACAACTTCTAACACACTAAGCGCAACTTAAGTTGTGTCAATTTAACCCAACTTTAGTATTCTAATTGTGAATACATGGAAGTATACTTTAAGAAAACATACTTAAGTTTACTTTTTTTCACTTGGGTATGCAAGAGAAATAAACAAACATATAGATAAAATGTTGAAAATTCTAAATATAATATTAAGTATATTAAGAGTTAAAAGTATGTTTTGAGGCCAGATTTAAAAGCAGGCAGTGACTGTATTTCCTCAGGCAGGTCGCTCTGATGGAGGAGCAGCACAGAGAGCACCATTTAACCATCAACGCAATAGTAAAAAGGTTGTTGTTCTTCTGGGGCATTTACGTCGTCATATGGAGAGTTGTTGGTAGTGTGTACATGTTGTTTGGGTTGGGGAGACAAACAAAAGCAGCTATGAAAGTATTTTCGTATAATATATAGTTTGTTAAAAGGCCTGTGGTTGTGGCAGGTAGAGTAAACTTCATGTCGTGCCAAATGTTTCTGGCACGACATGAAGGCTCTTTGGAGTTTGCAGAAATCTGCAAATCGCCAACTTTTGAAATACAGACCGTTTAAAGACAATGGTTCACATTTTTGTGAATCTTTTAACACCCATGTCTCTGTAAGAATATTAAATTGAGATTTTTTTTTTAATCCAAAAATTAAGGTAGAAACTCCATCTGGGTAAAAAGCAAATGCATTGGGAGAGAAAAAAAAAAGTTTCCACACTGCCATTGTGTGGTGTTTTCCTAAGATGCAGGCTAAAGTTGGACTATGGCTGTTGAAGCTCTGCTTTGTTTCAGTGGATTCCACGGAAAAGACTGAACTGAACTTTGCAAATCTTTTGGGAGATCTGGAGATCTGTGGGAGATTGTCTCTAAGCACTCAGAAAACATGTAGAGCCTTGTATTACTTTCTTTCTACTCTTTTGATATTGACCTTCATGGTTTGCACTGAGTAATTTCATTTACATGTAAAAAAAATGTTGTAAACAGCTTTTCTACTTAGTTAATAAAAAAATGACAAGCTTGTAACTCTTTTGTGCGACGGGTTTTGTTTTACAATACAAGGGAAGCTGTTGGAAGATGTCTGAATCCTGAAACCTGAAATTCCTTTACGTAGTTCCAACCTAGGGGTGGGAATCGCCAGAGGCCCCACGATACGATACTATCACCATACTCAAGTCACGATACAATATTATTGCGATATGCTGAGTATTGCGATAATATATGTTGCGATATATTGCAATATATTACCTTTTTTCAACTGCAAATTATGTCCTGTCTTTATAAGATCAAGTTTCCAGTTTGTTTATCGCACTTAAATCATTTTTATTGGAGCAAAATTGGATCGTCAAGCAGACAGACTGACCGACACTGTTATAAAAATCTGTCATAATCTGGCATGCACCTACAGTCTGGGAGTGGACTACCCACACAAATTACAGTTTTCCGAGTTCCAGTGAACGCACCATCGCGATTTGCTTCCCGCTTTGGAGCGCTTTCAACCGCCGTGTCCGCGTCTCCTATTCCTAGAACGAGTCCACTAGTTAATGATCGCGGATGGCGTCATTCTCTTGGATGGATAAAAAAAAAGTTAAATTGGGTTAGCCAAAAAGCGAGTTGTTTGCATCCCAGTATATAATAAAATATCGATACTTGGCGTCGCCACGCAAAATATCGCGATACTAGGCTGTATCGATTTTTTCCCCCCACCCCTATTCCAACCTACTGTCAAATCCCCATAATTCCCTCACCTGCTTGTTCATTAGGATGTAGATGAGCGGGTTGAAGACGGTGCTGCTCTTGGCCAGGATAGAGGGCACTATGCTAGCCACGGGGGTGATGAGGCCCGGGTGGCCGAAGGTGGCCATTATGGCCACCACGCCGTAGGGAATCCAGCAGAGCAGGTAGCACACCACCGTGGTCACCACCATGAACAGGATGTGGAACTCCCTCCGCCTCGCCGCCGTCCGCCGGATCCTTCCCACCTGCAGGGTGGAAGTGGAAGGGGTGGGGGGGGGTCAGATCAACAGCTTTTGGGATTCAAGGTTTGATGAGCCTCGGTGGTTAGTTGTGTACAACAATGGCCTTGATGTAGCTGGTGATGGATTGGTTTTGATCATTTTATTTATTTTTATTTATTTATTCATTTATCATTTAACCTCCTACCCAAATGCCTGTGTTGGGATCACACCTTCATGTTTGGCTTTCATGAATCTAATAACATTTAATGAACAGATCGGCAATATTTCCATTGGAACTCCTCGTGCCTTTAATAGCCACCTTTATGAGAAAGTGGATGTTGAGTCATTTGTAACTTTTGAGATGAAGAACATTGGCAAACCGGGCAAGAGTATCTATTTTTCTTAAGTAGTAGTATTGGTGGTATGGGTGTAAATGAGTAAAAACAAATGAATAACATCAATTCGAGAACACCACTTAATTTCTCTGCAGCACTGCGTCAACGTAATCCTTTGAAATCCTTTGAAATCTACAAGGAAATGGGCGTTTCGTTCTGAGGTGATCACCCCCCCCCCCATCCTCCAGTTCCGCTAAAACCTCCCTGTTCTTCACGGATTTAGCAGAGGTGGCTGAACACGGTCAAGGTAGGTATTGGGTACACAGCCTTCTCTCCTCCTCTTATGGTGTGATGGCTCGAATGCAACGGTGAAGTTCTTTGTCAAGGTGTTGATCCAGAACCTACTGCTTTAGCTGCTCAAACATCTGCCTAGTCTGAGGCGGTTACATGTCCCCAGATAAGATCCTCATACCTTTATATCGTATGCAGTCAGAGCTTTAGACATGGCTTGGCAGCAGAAGCACATACGTTTGCTGCATTAATTCCATTGCAGCCTTGTCGAACACGATTACACGCTTGGTAAAGAATCTAGCAAATACAAATGGATGTAAAACGTAAAATCGTTCCTGATGAGAGCACTAGATGGATTCTTTACTGTGTTGGACATTGCAAATCCAACAGGATATCATGGTCATATGAGACCAATCTGTCTATCTGTGTTTAACAGCAGCTGGTGTTAAAAATAAGCTATCATGACCTAGGATATAATCGCAGGTCAGTGCTGACGCACGGCGAACACACTGGTTTCTGAGCACACAGACGGACTGTTCAGCAGATCATCATTCTGGCACCTGGCGTTCAATGAGCCGTTATTTAAGGTAAATCGTTAGTTCACAGTCGTCGTTCTGTACTTTGTTTTCTGCGGCGGATTGCAGTGACTTCCCGTGGAAAGCGCACGGTGGCGAGAACTGAAGAACTGACTAAGTCAGTGGTTTGAAATTTGAGCTATTTGAGAATTTTTCAATGGCACTTTTTGCAATACAGTGATTCCACAGTTGCTGTCATACACTGTTGACAAATAACGGTTGTATGCACCAAGAATCTATTGAGCAAGTCAGCGATCTTTAGTGAAAAATCCTCCACCTCAAAACTTTTGTTTGTCTTTTTACATTGACAAAATGTTCCTAAGAAAATCAATTGTTGCCATATTTTTCATTTGTCCTCCAGAACCATTTTGTTTTACTCACTGCTCTTAGTTGTAACAACTATAACAAAGTAGAAATTGTATAAAATACTTCAAGTCAAGTCAAGATTATTTGTACAGCATATTTCATACGCAAGTAAACTTGCACGCAAAGAAACTTTAAGAATAGAAATAAGACGTATAAGGCATCCATGTAATACAGACACACACACTCCACACGTCTTAGAAGGTAGATGTTCTAGATGAGCACTGTGGCTGCACTTTGGATGAGCTGGAGCCTTCCTACAGTCTTTTTGGGAAGTCCAGCAAAAAAGAAATGGCATTGCAATAAGCAAATAAGCAAAAATTTGGGATTCGTCAATGTTTTCTTACTTCAATTTATTCTCACTCTACAGACATTTAAACCTGCCTCAGTTCTAAATACGATATAGCAGAACTTTAACAAGCATATTAGAACCACAATTAATAAAAATAAAATAAAAAATTATAAATAAATAATCTGACACTTAAATGTTCCGTTTTTTGGTATTCCACAATACGATTCTACGAAAGGCTATGTTGTGTTTCTGTATAATGGAATCAAGAGGAAGCCTGTATAGGTTGAAGAGCAAACTATTTCCCAGGACAAGGATAAATGTAAGTATTGAGTGAATAACTTTTGTCTATTCCCTGCAGTTAAAATCCACCTCCTACAGCATCTGTCAAACTCTTGACAGTTTAATTAAAATCATTTATTCGCTACCTGTCACGTTGTTAAGGTGACACAGAGATTAAGATAAAGTGTGAAAATAGAACCGGTTTGAAAAGTACATTATTATAATTGGATTGCTAAACTGGTGCCTCTTTTGCCAATTGTATCGCGACACTGCGAGAAAAATAGAAAGAAAATCAGCTTTAACCAGTGTAAAAAGCATTTTATATATAAAACACTATACTTTTGCTAGCTATAATACAGGGAGTGTAACCTGAAAGAGATATAAGATAGGTTATTTTTTTTAATTCAAGTTATTTTATTGGCACAAGAATATAGTACAGTACAATTATAAATTCACGGGTATTTTCTTTTTTCCCACAACACTATCAACCCAGACCCACCTTCCCTCAAACCCGGGCCCCTATGAGCCCACTCGATAATTCCCACCCCATAGTCCTCTTTGATGAGGTTGAGACTGTGTGGTACATAGGGAAGATTTGATAGTTAAACATGGAATTAAATTAAATAATCACATACACAATAATAGAAATAAAAATCATAGAAATACAGACACAAACACTAGGAAGGAAGAGTTAGTAGTTGCTGGCATTCAGGCCGTCGCGCTGGACTATTGAAGATCTGAGTCTCAGGAGGTAAAGCCGGTAGACACAGCGTGCGCATTACTGCCCACGCAGAGCCTTCGTATACGCAGCCACAGGGATGTTATACGGGGGCCGTGTGGCAGACAGACAGCAAGGCCCACGCTCTATGCAGGCAGGCACAAGATGCACCATTACTTTGACACCCTACCAAGGGGAAGCCGATCAACGTAATTGATCAATGGTCTCCAATGAGAGTAACGTTTTTTGGAGGAACCTCTCGTGTACAGTAAATAAAATGTTCTCCAGTTTTAGGAGAGACAGAGTATCGAGCAGCCAAGATCTAAATGAAGGTGGCAGGGTGACTTCCATAGAAGGACAATTTTCCTACGGGCAATCAAGGAGGTGAACGCGATAACCTTGGCTTGGATAGATGTTGTAGTGACTTTGTCTGGAGGTCTACCGAAGATAGCGACATGAGGGGATGGAGGGACTTTGATTTCTAAAATTTCTGAGACCGCATCAAAAAATGATTGCCAGAATCTAGTCAATTTGGGGCACGGCCAGAACATGTGAGTAAGATCACAGGGGACCTGTGAGCATCACTGTGTAAGGCCAAGCCTAGCGCAGCTGGAGGATGAGTTGACAGCTTCTAGGGCTTTTCAGAAATCATCAGAGGAAGTAATCTGCAGTTCACTCTCCCAATCATCTTGTTGATGATAAGACTCATCCGCTGGGGATAAAGGGTCATAAAAGTAGGAGACATGGCCCTTGGGTAAGGTTCTGGCTCTAAGTAAAAAGTGTACGCCCTTGGGGGATGGGATTTGGGGGAACGGGTTCTAGCAAAATCCTGTATCTTAAAGTATATAAAAAAATCTTTTTGCTGCATAAATCAAAAGCTGCACGCAATTGATTGAAGCTGGCAAACAGACGACATTGGTAAGTCTGTAGGCAATTGGTTGATAGGAAAACATTCGCTTTTTTGGATATTTAATTTATAACCCGAGAGCATGGCAAAAGATTTCAAGAGTGAAAGGATATGAGGGATACTAGACAAGGGTTCACGCACGTATAAAAGCAGATCATCAGCATATAGTGAGACACTATGCTCTGTACCCCATCTCTGGATGCCCTTAAGCCCGCTCTCTGCCTTTAAAGCAATCGACGATGGCTCGATAGCGATCGCGAACAAGATCGGCAAAAGTGGACACCCCTGGCGCGTCCCACGGAAAAGAGGGGAAGCTTCGGAGCGGCGAGTGTTTGTACACACAGATGCTTGAGGGGAAGATAAAGTAACTGGATCCACGAACCAAGGCCTTCACTCAAGCCGAACTGCCGCAGCGAAGAAAACTAATAGGTCCACGCCACCCTGTCCAAGGCTTTCTCAGTGTCAAGAGATATGATGACCTCTGGTTCAGTAGTGGAGTGCGGGGTGTGAATGACGCCGAGAAGCTTTTGTATATTTGCCTCCCTTTTTTGAATCCCGTCCGATCCTCCGATATGATTGAGCGGATAACAGATTCCAATCGGCGAACAAAGAGCTTTGCAAGTATTTTCACGTCCACAGATAAAAGTGAGATCGGGCGATAGGACGTGCAGTTGAACGGATCTTTGCCCTTCTTGAAGGTCAAAGAGATAGAGGCCTGCGTAAGGGTGGGCGGCAGCAAGCCCTGGGGGTGAGACTGATTTAACATTTCAAGTAACAATGGGGCTAACTGATCTGAAAACTTTTTAGAAAATTCCACCGGGTGTCCGTCAGGGCCTGGAGACTTGCCACTATGCATTGACTTGATTGCTTCTTTGATTTCAGAAAGCTAAGTGGGTGTCAAGCATTTGGTGATCACTAGTAGAGATCTTGGGAATTCAGATAGCCTAGTGTATGGGGTCCCTTTCTGCAGCTGTACAGTCTAATCTTAGAAATCTCTGTTATCTTTGATCAGGCTATGTACTTTGACCAACACATCAAATCATTGACCCGTACATGTTTCTTCCATTTAAGAAACATTGCTAAACTCAGGTCTGTTGTTTCACAACCTGAGCTAGAGACGATCATTCATGTTTTCATATCATCCCGGCTAAACTACTGTAGTTCCCTTTTCACCTGCCTCAGCAAGTCGTCCCTGAACCGTCTACAAATGGTCCAGAACGCTGCTGCAAGGCTGTTGACCAGGTCCAGCAGGACGAATCACATCACCCCCATCTTATCATCTTTGCATCAAGTTTAGGATTCATTTTAAAGTTCTTGTTTTCACTTATAGAGCCCTGCATGGTCCGGCACCTATGTACATCTGTGACCTGCTTCACCCTACACTACCAGTAGGTCACTTAGGTCTTCTGACCAGGGCTTATCCAGGGTATCTGGAACTATGTCACAAAGAACAAGGAAGAAATGGAGGAGGGAAGGAAGGAAGGATAGAAGGAGGGAAGGAAGGAAGGCGTGAAGAAGGAAGGAAGGATGTGAGGGAGGACGGAAGGAGAGAAGGATAGAAGAATGAAGTCAGGAAGAGAGGAAGGAAGGAGGGAAGAAGGCAGGAAGGAAGAAAGGTCCTTTGTCCTTATTAGCCCGTTCCGAACAGGCATGTTTTGAATGGGCACCGCACTAGTTTTAGTAAAGCTACATATTGCCAATCATAAGAAATATGTGTATATACTGTATATACTGTATATCTTTGCTACCAGTACGTTTAAATGCTACAGCCATCCAGGCTATGGACTGTTTACGCTGCTACCGTCTGGTAAACGTTACCGGAGCATCCGGGCACGGACTACCAGACTCACAAACAGTTTTTACCCACAGGCCATCAGGCTTCTTAATCAAGTAGACATATTTGTGACGAAACCGATAGGACCTGCTTGACGGTGTAGAGCAGCCTGGAGTAGCAGTAGACCATCATCAGGACGGGGATCCCCAGGCAGAAGATGAACAGGCAGATGATGTAGGAGTGCGACCGCGACGTCCTCTCCGTCCACGTCACCGAACAGCTGGTCCCGGCG
>OMKR01074131.1:0-12156 GCA_900302355.1 Cyttopsis rosea
TGAGTCACCCTATCTTTAATAAATAAATAAAAATGTTCAGGTTTTTCGCTCAGCGTTGTTCAATTCAGAATGAGCACGACTTTGTCACATTAGAAATCCATAAAAACCCATTGAACTAGTTTTTGAATTTAAATTGCACATCATGCCCGGTTACTCCGCTTGTTCATAATCACTCACTAATGCTCTAATGGCCATTTTGGGCAATTGGGCCTATGGATGAAAACAGGCCTATTTGGCTGTGAATAAAGGCTTATGAATTGTTGATTGTAGCCACGGACTTGAATAATACTAATAATACTCATATATATATAAAAACAATTAATTAGATTTAAAAAAAATGTTAAAATATATTATTGAACGTTTATTTATAGAGTAGGTTGCCTGAGTACGCATGTTCTTTGACAGCAACGCCCATATTACCATTACTACTACTACTACTAATGACTTCACCAGCCAACTGCTTGCACTTGTACTACTAATATTCACTTGTATAATAATAATAATAATAATAATAATAATAATAAATAAAAATATTAATTAATTTTTAATTAAAAAAAATGCTTTTAAAAATGTTATTGTTGTTATTATTATTATTATTATTATCTACTGTTGTCGATAATGGTGTTGGCCATATAGTAGAAAGCTGGGAAGGCTGTCTTCATGGCATTTTATTGGCTGAATAGCTGGTGTCTGTGTGAAACAAAACAAAACAATAAATAAGTAGCCTCCAATTCTGTAATAATATAATATTAAGTGGAGGGTAGGTAACTACTGCATGTTAATATTAACAGTAGTGATATTATGTATAGTGCATAACTATCGATAGGACAAGTTGAATTTCCAGGGCATGAGTTGTTTCCCATTCAGTTACAATGGCGCTGTTAGCTCAACTGACCGGCTGAGTATCTTCCTTTCTTTCAGATTACAGTGCGACAACTGGCCCTGGTCAACTAATAAACCGTGACGTCACCAAGAAATTACTTCGCCTCCTGTAAAAGAGCCAAGTTTCCTGGTCGTGGCGCTCCAGCGCACTCCAGTGGCCTGATGGTGAAAGTGCACAAGATATTCTGTCAAGAATCCGAAAGTGTGGCGGTAAACACAGAAATCGGCTTCAATCAGTACTTGAAGTTCAGTCTCAATCACTGACTAAAATCTGTAGTACCGTTTTCCAATAAATGGATATATATAAAAAATTTAAAAAAAGAGACAAAGGCAATCAATGAGGAAATTTGTTTATTAATAAAGGCTGTATCTGTACACATGCAACCCATCTCCATACAGGTGAATGCTACAAGATAGAACCGCACACTGGATATTGAGTGTAACAAATTTATTACTCTAGGCATGCACATCAAAATGGAAAGTCCACCATTTATTCAAGAGCGTAACAAGCATTTCTAAGATTATTCGATGTAAGGCAGAGAATTTATGCAGATGACAAATTCCTATTTTAACCCAATCACCTCAGAAGTAGAATATTCCACAATTTAAAGTGGGTTCCAGAAATAACCCTTTAAAATTAAGTGAGTGCTAAAGCAATGTTTTTGCCTTTTGAGTTGTTGCTTGTTTTGGAAAAATCCATTTCAGGTGTTAATTTTGGGCATTAACACTGCTAACAGGGGGCAATAGAATTCACATTTATGATTTGCACATCAGCACAAATGAATAAACTGTCTGATCACATTTGGGGGGGCTGGAGAGCATAAGGCTCTGAGTTGCAATATTTCAATAGAGATTGTTAAATATCAAGAAAGAAAAACAGCTGGGATACTACTGCCTAAAGTCATGTCACTCAATCAGAAAGCACGTGAGGAACAGAAGCTTTTGCCATGAATTTACCACTGAGCCCAGCTCGCTGCCGGGTCGCTCAACGTTGTGTTTCAGAACTAATTTGTCGCTACAGGAGCGGTTTGGGGGCGTGGGCGGTGGCCGGGACTCAGCGGCGGACAGTGGTCCAGCCGTCGTCGTCGGTCTCGTTCTTGGTCGGGCGACGAGCGGCGTCCTTGTCGCCGCGCCAGGTGCTCTTCTCTCCGTCAGCCTCCCTCTCCCTGGGTCGCTCCTTCTCATGATCCTCGCGCTTCTCCTCGCCAGGGCGACGCCAAGACCCGCCTAGGAAATGAAAACAATCGTCAGCAAAATGTCCGTGTTGAAAAGTGCCTCCATGTTTCAGCTCGGGTGGGGCAATATAACATCGATGCTGTGATGAGATATCTTTAAATGTTGTCTTTAAAGCCCCCGTCACACAGTTCCCGGTAAATTACTGGGATAACCTTTCCGGCACCGCTAGTGATTTTCACTATTCACACATGCAGCTATTTCCGTCATGAACCTTTTCACACATGCCATGACAACGCCAGAATAGATGGGGCAACGGACAGTCCGTTCCAGTGCGATCGTTTGGACAATCTGTCGGCAACGGACGTACAATCTGAATCGGTTTCATTTTTTTCCTGGCTCTCAAAGCGCGCTTTGGTTTCCACCTCCCCGTCTCTCCCGACTGACTGTTCCCTCCGCTGATGGAGTGGGGACACAACGCAATAACCCAATGTTATTAAATCAGTGTGATCATTCACAACCTGTCCTACTAACCTGCCTCTGAAGAAGGAATTTTCTCCACCTGTTCTACCTCTCCGGCTCCGCGCTCCTGTGCAGCCGGTGCGGGTAGGTTCCGCGCTTGAGCCCGATGTCCAGGCAATGTAACCGCGTCCATTCACTACACAGCCGTACCGCATTTTCCCAGAAATGATACTAGGTCTTGAGGTGGGAATATCGATCCCTGCTCCCATTCACACATGAACCAATGCAGGAAATGTACGGTACATTTCAGGGATAGACTGCATGTGTGAAAGGGTCTAGGCTGCATTTAAATATTGTCATGGACATGAAACTGTTTGGGTGTTTTGAGTTTGCTGAAAGACTTGTGTCAGAGGTTGTGTTTCCATCATGACATTACTGTGACCCTGAAGTCTGCTCACCATCTTCCGTCTCTCTTGGGGGGGCTCTTTGTTCTCGGTCGTCCTGGCGCTCTCGGTCACGACGCTCCACGCGGCGCTCCTCCTTGTCAAGTTGCTCCTCCTTGTCACGGCGCTCCTCCTTGTCACGGCGCTCCTCCTTCTCACGGCGCTCCTCCTTCTCACGGCGCTCCTCCTTCTCACGGCGCTCGTCCTTCTCACGGCGCTCGTCCTTCTCACGGCGCTCTGTGTCGTCACGGCTTCGAGCTTCTCTCCAGCCGCTTGTCTCCTCCGTGCCGCCCCGCCGCCACACACCCTCCTCTCTGGGAACACAAGAATGAGCAAAAGCTAAACAATGACATCCTTATTCTAAATAAGCAAGACAACTTTTTATTTACATTTTTTCCTGTTTCTACATGATAAAAGAGGAAAAAGGCAAGTGATGTAGAAACAACAAAAAATATATATGATAATAAGATAAAAATTTATTAATCACTACAATGATTCACACTATGGGCTGACCTGTTTGGGCGCCGCTCTCTGGGTCTGTCCTCCCCCTCGCCATCATCTCCATCTTCGTTGTCTCCCCCACGAGGAGGGCCCCAGCTCTCCTCACGGGCCTTTTCGCGCTCACGCCAACCTCCTGTAACAAAACCTTAATGGTGTCTTAATGTGCAGGATTCCACATGTACAGGCATGCACACCAAACATGTTTGTATATTAAAATAAGCAATACAGTAATTGTAAATGTTTCCACTCAATTTATATTAATCAGAAAATTCTACCATTCTGCTTCACTTCTTTGAGGGCCTGATGTAGTCAAAATTTGAAATTGTACAATCTATCACAGATTTGTAAACTGCATATTTTTCTCTATGTGTAAATACTCAACAAAAATGATCCCAGGATGAGGGAGAAATAATTGTTGTTTAGTCCAATTCATCTTTTCAACATACTTTCTCAATTTATTCATCAAAACGTTTCACCAGGCTGAGTAAACCACTAAAATGGCTCATACACAAGTTCAGGTTATGCAGAAAAAGTCCATATATTGGTTGCAATTGTACAGCAACATTATGTCTCTCAGCAATTAGCATGGGTGAACCACACATACAAACATAATCAAAGAGTGTTGAGAATAAAATGTTATCCTAATATAAATCTAAATGTTACTTTGTAATTTTTCTTAAACCATGAATCAAGTACTCTTGGCTGCAAACTAAATATGCAAGCCTGCAGAGCCGCTAGCGAGCGGTGTGGCGCTTTAAAGAATTATCTTCTTTAGAAGAAGAAAGACATTATTTGCACTCATTTTGTCCCCATTATGGCACAAATGATGTAACCAGATTGAGGCAAACTCACTAAATTAGCACAGGGGTAGGTAATGCCCAGCTCAAAACCCCAAAATTACACCGTTACCTGCCAAAGGGTAGGTGCCATAGTTTGAAAGCCACTCTATTAAGACATTTTATTATTGCTGTTCCTACCAGGTCTACTGAGAGGTTTCCAGGGCTTCTCAATGTCCCCGCCACGGCGTGGCCCGTCATCCATGCCTCTCCTGCTGCCCCGCTCATCGTCCCCACCTCTTCTGGGTCCCCAGTCATCATCGGCCCCGCGCCTGGAGCCCCTGGAATCATCCATGCCTCTACGGGGGCCGCGGTCATCGTCAAAGCCACGTCTGGGGGCGCGGTCATCATCGAAACCTCTGCGTGGCCCGCGGTCGTCATCGAAGCCTCTACGGACGGGCCGGTCTTCGTCTGCGCCACGCCGTGGTACAGCATCGTCATCAAAGCCACGGCGGGGCCCTCTGTCATCTCCACCCCTGCGTGGGCCATCTCCACCCCGTCTGAAGGGGGGCTCTCTCTCCTCTTTGTCATCCTCACGGCCCTCCTGCCTCCACTCCCTGCAGGACAGGCAGCAGACATGGATGTAGCAACAGGACTTTTCACTTATTTCTGCTGATTAAGCCTGATTAAGCCTGTATACACACTTGTTTCACATTTGAACTTAGAAAGTCGAAGCTAGCTCTGAAGTTCAACCTGAGAAGAAGTCTAATCAGCCACAAAAGAAGCAAATCATCATTTATAATATGGTATTATATAATATACACATAATAATATAAATAATTATTCTTAAATTACTATTGTTTCTCAAAGAGAATTTTGTTGCACATTGAATAAAACTTTTCTATGAAAACTATTGTTTTCCAGGACATTAGTCACAGGTCATATTCCATGAATTTTGGAAAACTACACTGCAAAATTCCAGGTCACATAGGAACCCAGAGCATTTTCGGAGCCGTTATAACCATTTCTGTATACACACACACCTGTCAGGCACCGGCCGGCGCCATTCGGAGTCACCTCCCCCCTCGGTGCGCTTCCTCCATCCTCCGCTTCCACCACCACCCTCCTCTTTGTCAGCCCAGTCCTGCACAGGAAGAGGGAGAGGGTTGAAACCATTAATGCGCTGTACCATTCTATTAGGGTTCAGTAAAGGACAAAGATACTGAGTGAGAGATTTTACTTTATTTGGATGGAATTCAAATATAACTGCTGGATTTTAGTGACAACTGCCAATTTCAAGGTGTAGGCGAAACACTTGATGGATAGGCCTTAATCTTTAGATCAAATCTAAGGCATCAGGTCTGAGTGACTTTCAATTTCTAGATTAACTGTAAAAAAATAAATAAATAAATAAATAAATAAATAAATAAATAACCGCAATATTGATGATTGTAGTGTTGCTTATTCAAGCCTGCCAACCACTTCTAAAGGTTGGTGTCGCCCTGATATTAGTTAACGGCAAATAAGCAATTGATTATGACAGACAATAAGGCTGGGTGATATAATTCGATATAGATTTGAGACTAGATATCTTCTGGGACTTTGGTTATTGTAAAATAGATAAATGTTGTGTTTAAGACTAATACAGTAAAGCAAAGAAACTTTCAGAACTTCAAAGACCGTTCTAATCAATGCCTCTACCGGCTTTGTCATAATGTCCACATTACAACTGATTGTTTCTCGTGTCTAAATATCTTATAAAAGCACCAATAGCCATTCCCAAAATGGCGCCAAATTATCAATCAATAGCGAGTATCTGTGGAAAAATAATGTGATCCAGCCCTGGTAGACAATACATTAAAGAGAAATAGCCAAAACAGTTGCCTCACACAAATAATGAACAAGCTGGAAAAAATAAGAAAAATGACCTTGCTGGTTTGTTTCTCTTCTGGTACCCGTCGTTCCTCCTCACGGCGGCGTTCACGCTCTTCAATCTCCAGCTGCCGAGCTCGCTGCTTGCGATCCTGCTCCTCCAGCTTGCGCAGCCGCTCCTGGTACTCCCGATCCTGCTCCTCACGCTGCTCCATCTCGATGCGCTCCCGCTCATCTCGCTCTGCCAAAAAATAAAAATTACAGAATTTCTGAAGTTTAACCCTATCATCTGAGTTTAGATGACATTTAATCATGTTTCATAACTGTAGGACAAAATCCTATCTTAAAAATTAATCCTATTTTACGATAGCAATGAACCAGTCCTAAAGTCAATAATAACAATTTCAAACAATAACAAAAAAGGCAGCAAGACTACTTCTGCTGGGTCTACACTAAGAAAGGGAACAAGTTTGGTTGGAGAAAACCCTTTCTCTTCACCGGCCATACTGTGGCCTCTGTTTCGTTTTGCCTAAAACTAAAAGCCTTCTGTATATCTTATGTGTCGGTTCTTGCGACAGGGTATGTGCCAAGTTAAGATCATCATGGTCAAAGATAGGTTAGGATATTCTCAACTCATGGTTGTGTACTAAAATAAGATTAGAAGTCAAAGATAAGATAGGAATTTGCTTCTGTAATAGAACAATAACATTTTCCCCATTTTGTGATTTTAAGACAGCTTTTAGGATATTTTTCTGTAATGAGGTGCCTGAGTTCTAAAACGAGGACATGTTTCAAGCTCTCGTGCTCTCTCATGTTTCAAGCTCAAGCGTTTCCCGACTCTGTGGCCTCTTTGAAATTAGTCACCTTTCTTAAGTTGCTCTTCGTGGATACGCTGTGCCTCCTCTTCTTTCTGGCGATAATAGGTGTTGCGTCTGTCTTCTTTGCGCTGCCTCATCCTCTCCTCCAGACACTTCTTCCTCTCCTCCACCAAGCGCTCCTGGAATGCTTTAAGTTTTTCCTGCAAAGAGGCCAAACTCGTTTAAATTAAAACCCTGTTCTGCGATCCACAGCAATACGGACGCCCATTGCCGTGCTCGGACTTCAAAATAATCACTTACCTCGTATATGAAGCTCCGTGCTGCCGTTATTTTGGACACAAAGTTCTCCTTGTCCTCGATCATTCTGGACATGCGCTGCTTGTGCTCCAGAGCCTTCTCCCGCTCCACCTTCATGTTGCTGATCTGTGACAAACACGACAAGTCTCATGAGGCTCTGCCAAGCACAATTGACTAAGCAATCGTTTGTGAAAGGTATTCTCATCAGCTGGGGGGTTGAACTCACCCTCTCTTCCTCCTGCAGCTCCCACAGCTCCATGTCCTTCACACGCTGCTCTTCATAAGCTTTTTTGATGTGCGGGATCTCCTCAAGTCGTTTGGCCCTCTCAAAGTAGTCAATCTGCCAAAAACACAACCATATAATTTATTTCACCTCGATTCACATTTGCAGAGGTCAGAATTTATGGTGATGCATAAATTCTGAACCATGTTATAATACTTTGAATACAATCCTTAAAAACTTGCTAGACACCAGGTACCACTTCCAAAGAATAATAATAAAAAATCTGGACCGACACTTAGGACTGCCCCCAAATAGTCGACGAGAAGAGTCTTAGTCAACCAAGTTTTTCCATTGGTCGGTTGGTCGCAGATCTTCTTCTTCGGCCCAGCACAGTCTGCGGCACGGTGGCGGCAACCTCTGCACTAAGCTCGCTCTTGTAAATTAAATGTATTTTAAAGGTTGGTTATAAGTTATTGTGTTACTGATAAATTAACAAAATGTTCACTCCCCTTGTTGGTTGTTCTGACACATTCAGAATCATTACAGCTTTTGATGAGCGGCTTTTGAGCGCAGCACTTGTAAATTTAATTTATATTTTAAAGTTCATGTTCAAACTGTGAAGGCACTACCTAGTCTTGGGGACAGCCTAGAAATTAGGAGAACCTTCACCTTCTTCTCCTGGTTCTTCAGTCGCTCCTGAAGTTCCTTTTTCTCCTTCTCCAGCTGCTCCACTTGTTTAGCCATGATGAAGTCGGGGTCCAGCTCTTCCAGGTCCTGTTCAAAGTGTCAACAGCTGAATACAGTGGAAGTACACAATGTCTCCACTACATCTGCTCTTACAACTATCTTGTTTCTCCAGAGAGATTAGTAGTAGAATGGAATAGAATTGTGTTCTTAACCGTTTGTCATTTAGCAACTTCAGGTTTAAAACCTGAAGCGTAAAACCCTAAAACCCTTTAGCAAAACCTTTGCACAAAATCACGTTTTACCAACAATTTATGGTTGTTAATTATAAATATTATCCAACAAAATGACATCAACATGTGAAATATAAACCCTGCGCACTTTGAGGATTTTTCAAAGAAGAAGAGGTGGGAGAAAACAAAACTTCTAGGTTCAGAGGCCCTTTAATTTGACTGACCAACTGAAAGACGGTAACTGGGTATTTCAGTGTACTTTACCTCAATGTCGATATCTTTGAAGGCTTTGGCTCCGAGTTCGGTCTTCTTGATCTGCTCCAGTCGCTCACGCACAGTCTTCTTCTTGATCTGCTCGTGCTCCTGCATGATACGCTCCTTCTCCCTCTCTTTGGCCTCCTGCCGAAGACGCTCCTCCTCGGCCTTGCGGACCTTTTGCATCTCGGCCTCGCGCTGCTCCAGCTCCTCCTTCTCCCGCTGGATGTTCAGGCTCTCGAGGCGCTCCTTGCGCTCCTCGATGGTCTGCCTGCGGGCCAGGATGCGCTGGTGGTCCTTGCGGGCGTTTTTCAGATAAGCAGCGATGGCCTGCTGGCTCTGCTCTTCACGCTCTTGCTGTAAAAAGAGTCATATATGGACAAATACAAACTGAGATGGATGCTAAACAATTTAAGTATTTACAGTAGAGATGGCACCGATCCAATACCCAATATCTGTATCGGGCCCGATTCCGGTGAAAAACGCTGGATCCTATGACAGAGGGGGGAAAATGGTACGATTCCAATCCTCTAACAAATCAAACCTGAAATCATGAATCATGGAAACCTTTTTGTGACATTGCTGAGACACCGGGAAAAGTAGGTGATTTTCAAAAAAGTAGGTGAAAGTAGGTCATTTAACTTAATTCTTCACTTTAAGCAGCATTTGGAATGGGCGGTGATGAGGGTTCTTGTGAAAGTGTTTTAACTGAATAAAACAAACTGTTGGTACTTTTAGATGGCCATCTTGAGTAAAGTGCATCAATAAAAACTGCTCAGTTAAAGCTTACCAGTTGTTAAAGAGAGAAGATATCAGATTTGTATAGGCAGATTCTCAAGATTTCATTATCGGGAAATGAAAAAGTGCCATCTCCAATTTAGTGTTGCTCACATTTTAAAAGGACCCATGAAATAAAAATCTAATTTTATTCTGGTTTCCCCTTTAATGTGCATTTATTCTATGCACATCTGATTTACACATTTTCAAATTTTTATTAATAATGGCCATGCTGTGGTCACTTGCAGTACTTACCAGTATGGAGGCAGGCTTGATAACTTGGATGGCTTTGGCCAAAGAAGAGGACATGGCAGTCAGCTGATTCCTGATCTGCTCAGAGGGCATGTTCTGCAGGAATGGCCCAACGGGAGAGTCTTCCTTGGTGGAGTAGTTCAGGTCTGAGCCGAAACTCAGTGTTCGAGAAGAGTGGTCAATTCGAACCTACAAAAAACAAAAACAAAAGAAAAATGCCCTAACTGGGTTTGATAGAATCCTATCAACATCTTATGTAAATACACCAGAGAAAAAATATTTTAATATTGAAGTGCCAATATTAGGGTGTTATTTCCATACTTCTCAAACCACTTTTCTGTGTCATACAGTTGAGACAAAACATTGAGACCATTTTTTGTATTGATGCAGTTCAGTTGATAACATACATGTATTGAGTTTCAGAATGCAGCTCACAATTCATACTCTACCTGCAAATCACAGTGGCGGGCGGCGTCCACGATGGAGCGCTCCAACTGGAAAGCATCCACAAATGGAACCAGAGAGGCCAGACGGCTGAACTCAATGCTTTGATAGATCTGGGCCACCTGCAATTGATATCAAATATAGATCAAATATATGCATTGTGTTGTACTGTTAAAATAGCATACTGGTGTCAATTTGAGTCCCTATGTATGATCCTATGTAATTATAATCTATATTTCAATATTCTCACTTGTTCCATTTTTGACCAGTAAATCCATGCGCCAGGATAACTCATTCAACATCCAGGAGGTGTATATATATATATATATATCGCTTATTGTTCTTTGATTTTTAACATTAAAAGTGTTGGACAACCAGACCACACAAGATGGTTAACAATAGGGATGTTCCTAACAACTCATTTCCCTGACGTCTAACAATTATAAATGATAACAAAAATATTATATTCTATTTTTAAACAACATATAAGATAATATATAATAATAATAAACGGTTGAACATTTACCACGCTATTCACAATTTACACATTGGCATTATGCACGGACAACTGTCATTTACATTTTCAAATTCTTCTTTAAAAAGAATGCCACACCAGTGACTTGAGGGGAGCATGGTGGCCATGGTGTGTCGATGTATGTGTTGAAGTAATGCAGAATTTCAAGCCAGGCCTTGTCCCTTTAAGAAGGTGGCCTTGTGGGTAAAACCTGTGCGGGTGACGTAGTGGAGGGGGCATGTGCGTTGATGTTTCACAGTGAGTTGCAGGATGCTAAGAGAGTGGATGCTAAGAAGTTTCTACAGTTGGCAGGAAAAATATCTTGGAACGTCACCGAGAGGCCGTGCATTATGTTCGCTGTTGTACCAAAATATTAAAGTGCCAGTTCTCCACTGCAGAGTTGGTCTGGACTCTTAGTAAAATGTTTGTTACCAGCTACGAGCCAGGATAAACTAAATAGGCTAGCATGACACCAGAGGCTTCCACTACGGTTCGGATCCACGAAAGCTAACTAGCAGCTACACGGTGTCTTCTTTTAAATGTTATTTGTTTTTTTTCCCTTCAGACGTGTGGAGAATCACAAACCTGGTGGTGATTTCGAAGTTCTAAATCGAATGCTCATTTTGATCGATTTTCGATTTGGAATTGGAATCGTGACACCCCTAGTAACAAGTATTATCAAAGATACTCAATTTTGATGGATTTTGTATTTGTTAGAGCAATGGCACTTCCGGCTTTCCAGATGGAATTAATAAATACAATATGCGTGAAATTAATTAGTCCTTTAAGACAGGATCTCTAACAGGTTTATCTTTGGGGAAAAAGAATATTGAGACCAGTCACCTGCTGCAGGAGGCGCAGGATGGTGTTGCCCTGCAGGTGAGGGACGTACTGCTGCAGATCAGACTCCTTCTCTGCTTGGTCTCTCACCCAGTTCAGCACCTTTGGGGAGAGAAAGTTGGTGAGGAATTGTAAACTTTCAATATGCATAACATTAAGTTCACAGTCATGTGAAAAGAGAGAAAAAGAAAGAAAAGACTAAGTATATAAACACCATATAACATAACAAGACTACACATTTTAATCAGTTACCCCTTTCTTTAGTTCCACAGCTGCCAACTTGTTGGTTTCTTACCTTTGTGACTCTGCCACTAAGCTTCAGGGGATGGAAGTCCACCTCAAGCCAGTTGTAAAGATCCTTTACTTCTGGTAGAATGTACTGGAGCAAGTTAAACCTCACCTGTAAATAACAAAATAACCCCCATAAAAATTCTGTAAATACAATGACACAAACTAATAGGAAAGTTAGTCATTTCCAGGCAGCATTAAGGCTTAACACATTTTTCTCAATAAACCCCATAAATTTCCTAATGAGAAAAAACATTTTTTACCAATTTTTTTAAAAGACTACAAGCAAAAAAAAAAAAAAAAGGTGTTTTGCAAGATGTATCTCCATTTGGTACCATGCAAGCAATTGTGGGTGTAGAATTGAGTCTTTAAATTGCTTAAATTTATAAATAAGCAAAGTTTTGGAAAGATTTCATAGAGAC
>OMKR01074131.1:12176-25287 GCA_900302355.1 Cyttopsis rosea
CCCCCCCCCCCATTGAGGTTTATACAGATGACATTAATGTATGAAAATCACATTCACACTGACAGATGCATAGTGATAAAAAACCTTTTGTGCAAAATTTACCATATCATTGATGAGGCTCTGGCGGGTTGGTGGGGACTGCAGTCCCAGGAGGGTGGCCAGCCTGCGGTGTTTCTCAACGATGATGCCATCCATGTCCAAGAGCCGAGCGATGTCCGTGCGCTCAGGGGTGATGGGGATGGACAGCGTGGCCAGGAGGACCCTGGTGGACATCCTGAAGAAAAACAACAGCATTCATCATTACACTTTGAAGAACATTATGTAATCATTTCTTTGGTCTTATTGATTGACTTATTAGTTGAGTCTCATTAATTTGATTATCAAATTATTTTGTAATCGTGAGAGCGCAAATGGGGATCCAAATAAACGAACTTCCCCCTCAGTGAGAAAGATATGTCAGACCCTACCTCTGCATCTCTTCTTGGGTAAGGTTCTTGCGCATCTCCCTGGAGAGGTGATAAAGACGGTGGAGGGTGCAGGCATGGAAAAGAGCATTGCCAGACTTCCAGAAGACAGTAGACACCTTGTTGTAGTAGTTGGCCATCAGCTGGGGTTTGGGAGGCTTCTTGGAGAGGGCGAATAGACCGTGGATGTCCTCCACAGCCTTGAAGGCTTCCTGCACAAAGACACAAAGCGTCAGTGATTAGATCTTCTGTATCTCCACAACGCTGAAAGGATGTCAAAACAAATCTTGCCAAGTGTCATTATTCTTTGCACCATTGCAACAGATGAAGTTTCCCTACAAAGATTCAATAAATGTACAGTATAAATAAATAGAAGTGGGCGGACCTGCCAGAGCTCCATGCTGATGGCGCTGTCCAGCTGTACCAGGCGTGTCTCCAGGTGCATGGACTGGCTCTCAGGGTTGTTCAGGTTGATGGCAGTGCTCTGGTTGTGGTGCCGCTGGATCTGACCCAGGTGCATGCGCAGGTTGTCGCACAGCTTGCGAAACTCAGCTTTGCGGGTATACTGAAGGCAGAACTTGAATGCTGTAGGGTGTACGAGCACATGTTTTAGTTTTTGAAGCGTATATGTGAGACTTAAAAAGTTTCAATACATTTAATGTTTACTTCCAAAATGAATAACGTTCAAATGAAGAAATCAAGAATATTTCATGAAAAACAGATAATGCTTTCTTTCCTTATAAAACGAAACAAAAAAGAGCGTTCATAATGGGCAGATTCCTCCTGCTCTCCCCCACCCCGAATATTCGCATTGAACAGCCGAATCAGATTAGACAGACAAAATTCTGAGTCGGGTACAGCCCTAGTCCCTACCTTGCTGGGCAATGTCATGGTACAAGCGCTCCACCTTGGAGTTGTTTCGCAGAAGATCCAG
The DNA here is from genome assembly GCA_900302355.1 of Cyttopsis rosea. NCBI lineage: Eukaryota > Metazoa > Chordata > Actinopteri > Zeiformes > Parazenidae > Cyttopsis > Cyttopsis rosea. The sequence continues at coordinate 13,575 of OMKR01074131.1, forward strand.
GCACTGTCGGTAGGACTCCCACAGGAACTTCACCCAGGGAGTCAGAAGCAGACGGTCTGTGCGGTCCTGAGTATCCTCTCCACTGACAGCACTCAGGAGCACGCTGCAGCCACAAGGAAGTCCAGTGTCAAAAGAAGACTTCCATATGTTCAAACACTTAATTAAGGATTAAACATAGATCAGTTTATATTGAGAAATACAACTACTGCATATGTACATCAGGTCATTTTGGGTGATATTATCATTACTGCAATATTAAAAGTGCAGCAGAAACATTCTTTTAACGACCACACCTCTCAGGAGTTTGGATGTTATCCAGATCCTCGATGTCCAGGACCATCTGCTGGGACTCCCCCTTGGCCGTCTCAGTCTTCTCCTCAGCCAGCTTCAGGTACGCCCTGACTACATCTTCAAGTGATTTGATGTTCACCTACATTAAAAATTTTATATTTTAGTTTGAAACTGGTGGGCTTAATGGTGAACAATCAAATTAGATGTTTCAAAATTAGTGTATTTCATTACAAACCTGCTGACAGATGTTCTTGTACTGATACAGGCCCTCTTTGGCCAGGTGACTCTTGCGCAGATCCACGCAGAGCTCCAGGTACTTGAGCATAATCGGCTCGTGGATCTTCTGCCATGTTCGATGTTTCTTGCTTTTGATGACATCATACAAAACATCCAAAGCCGGCTGCTTCTTGCCAACCTCCAGGAACTCTGTCAGGCAATAGTCAAGACATTTAGAACACAAAATCAGTGACTGTATTTAACTACATATTTATTACAGTGCAACATGTACATTTTTTACATTATTACAACAAAATGCTGACCTTGTGAGAAAAAATATATAGCTAGTTCAAGGTACAATTTGTAAGGGCAAAACACTGTAGTTGGGTGGCCAGAGATGAAGTTGACCGCTGGAGCTGATCAGCCAGCCACATTTAATGTTGAGAGGGGCAAGGATTTGTAAAGCGGGTTGCCAGACAGAAGTGACTGGGCTGTGTGGTTATCAGTGTTTCCGAGACCAATAGTGGTCAGGCAGTAGACTAATTTAGAAAATTGTATCCCTGCATTAGAAGGGCCCTGTTGGATTTTAATCGTTTTAAGGTAATGTAGTCTACCCATTGTGGAACGGAGTTGACAGAAATGGAATATAATATTCATAAGTATGTATTACGATTGTACTTAAAGTCTTATCTGTTTGTGCCTACTACGTAGTTGTTGCTTGCCTTGCCACAAGAATTTCATTGTCCAGAATGACCTTGTGTTGTACTGTACATTTGACAAATAAAACACTTTCAACTTTAATTAGTGTATTGAGGCATATGGCTGTATGGAGGCAACCTCCACGGAGGCTGCCATGTTGCGCCGTAGAAGCTACGGTGGCCGCGAAACTCGCCAAAGTCCTTCTCGAGAGCCAGTGTTTGGCTTGTCCGCTCTGGGCTACTGTAGAAACACTGCGGTACAACATGGCGGCCTCCGTGGAAGAGGACCCACCCGCTCCTTATCTAGATATAAATGGCTCATTCTAAGGCAACGGAATAACAACAATTCTTATTTTCACAGGATTATACACTAATTAACACATACTTATGAATATTATATTCCATTTCTGCCAAGTCCGTTCCGCTCGATTCCACTAAATTCTACACACTGCACCTTAAAATGTTTGTGATGTGTACAGTCGATAAGCCAAGTTTCTGATCAAATCATGACGACATTGATGGTACTTTCCCCATCTTTGTAGTTTACTGGCCACTCTTAGACACCCCGTATGTGAGCTACCATTCAGGATTTGTCATGCAAAACAAAACCTCTCACAGATAGGGAATGGACTGGTTAAATGTGCCGATGATAACGTAGTATGTGGAGGAACAACGCGATGGCAGCTACAGATTGATTAGGTTAAAGATAAGACTGGAGCTTTAATTTATCCCAGATGAAAGTTTAACGTATAGAAACGCATACATCGTGGAATTAGTACATTTCGACGTTAACCAGGGACGATTAAGTATCATCAGGGAGCCGTTAGTCGGTAAATCTTAATCGAGCATCCCAGTCGCATCTGCGCTACGCGACATTTCGATGTTAATTCGAGACAATACGGACACTATTTACATGACCGTTCTTTTAAGGTTATTACGGTATAACCACAAATAAATACTCTAATGGACGCACCGCAGCACCTGACCTACTCCCACGGAATCCAGACCAGTTATTTCAACGTAATCCACGTGTTTAAATAACTTCATCGGGTCTGCCCGTGTACAATGACGCTTTCTTTATCCGACGGATCGGGGCGCCGTGGCAGGCGTCTGACGTTATGCGCGAAACGGCGATATAACGATGATATTTCGGGTCTTGTCATTGAGATCTGGGTCTAATGAGCCAGAGATGTGTTACTAGGGACTTCCAGGCCAAGGCAGGAAAATGGCCTGGCTACGCATTAGCCGAGTGCAACATGGCTTCCCCGCCATCCCGCCTCAAGCTAACTAGCTTTAGCTTCGCTCCCGCGGCGTGCTCCACAAGGAGGCTAACGTCAGCTAGCCTAGCTTGAACGCCGAGCGGCGTGACGTTGTGTTCTACATTTGTGTGGCTATACTCTCACCGTTTGCTCGTTTGAGAGCGTTCTCCGGGCGTTGAAAGTAGGCCGGCATCTCGGCGGCTCGCTAGTGAAACGTGCGGTTGTCTGACTCGGGTGAATTTGACAGATTCTACCGGTCCATCCGTGCCAGGCACCGACCCGCATTCACACGGAGCTGAGAAAGGAAAAAAACCTCGTGTGCGGGCCTGGTTAGGGTTGCCAGGTCGGCGGTGCACCACCCCCCCCAAAAGACAACAAAATCTACCTCCGTAGAAAGTTAGCAACATAAAATCAGAAATTGAGGATGAAGGAAGTCACAAACCTCTGATATTCGTCTTACATTGTATTTATGTCTTAAATTATTAATTATTATTTATACAATTATTATTTGTGTATTAAATATTGGAATTGAGTGTGTGGAACTACAGCCAGGTGACTTTTAAATGGAAACATTCCGAATGCAAAGTAGTGATTGCCTCAAATTGAGACGTTTAAATGAATGTACTGAACCTGACCAGTATTGTTGCAATGTTAATTTATTATCATTTTTAAAGCCATGTAAACAATGGGGGAAATACCGAATTGAAGAAAATGTAATTCCACATATTCGATGATTAAAAATGCTTTAATTGAATGATATATCTTTTTTTTTTTTTTTAGTACTAAAGGATAATAAAACTGTGTAATTTAAAAATATATATTGCTAAAGCGGGTTTCAAGCAAACCTGGCAACTAAAGGTTCCCGTACGTGGTGTTCAAGATGATGTGTTCGTGTAACCTCGTAAATTTGCCAACGTTACAAAACAAGCCCGGTAGTTTCGCGGGCAGGTTCGTGCCTAAAAAATCATGAATACCTTCGCAATAATAATGTCAGGAATGACACAGAAACCCGCAAAAAAACAATAAACAAACCAAACCACAGGGGTGATTAATTTGGACTTAAAAGGCTTTATATGCCACTGGCTACCAATTTAGGAAGACTTTAACGTAAGACCTATAATAACCATTATTTGTATTTCATACACAACATGAACTACAATGTAGTTTACATTCATATAAGGCAATCAAATTATAATAAAAAAGCAAACAAGCAAAATGCTTTTAATACAATTAAATATATTAATTAATATATATTAATATAAATATTAAATATGATTTTACGCTTCTCAGCTGTTAGCAGAACGATGCTGGGTTTTCTTTTCAAAATCTTTTTATTTCGTTTTTTGCAGACATGGCGAAGTCAGTACATCAAATGAAAAAGAACCACCTCGTGTTGGTCGTGGTCACAAAAAGAACAACAGAAAAACAACAATTGTTACAAATGACAAAATCTAGGATAAATGTGTACCTGTAAGATCCAGCAGGTGGACGTAAAACTCCAAAACAAGTTGTGCGCCAACTGCATTAAAAACACATCGAAGAAGAAAATGGAGAAATCTGATTGGTCGGCTGCAATTAACCCGGAAGAAGGAAGCGACCTGAAAATCACACCTCGATCTTTGATTATGCATGTTTAATGTACGACTAAAATCCAACTAAAATACTACTACTATTTACTTTTTGTTACTATTTACTACTACTACTATTTGAAATTAGCACTCGGTCGAGGTAAATGTATTCGTTGAATTGTTTGCGCGAACTCTGAACGAAACCCAGTAGGGCTTCCTCATCAGGTATAACAACTAAAACAACTTTTCTTTTCCAGGTATGGAACATGGCGGCGACTGAAACGCAACTTATGTCAAGCGTCGGACTAATCGGTAAGGAAACCGCTTCTGTTTGGCTTGCAAAGGCATGAAGTTAAAGCTCACTTTGGGACCCAGTGAGCGCTATCAATTTGCATCACATGATGTCTGTGTGATCCAGCCCTGACACAGGACTCTGGTGACGTCACCAGATGACGTCACCAGAGTCTAGCGCCATCCGCTGTCAGGTGACGTCAGGGCTAGGTGTGATCCAGGCACTTACTATAATCTCAAGGAAAAAACAACAATCCCTTCATGGGTCGTCCACAGTTTCAGGGAAGGCGTTTGACAGTTCATCGGAGGCGTTGGCGGCCGCATCTCACGAGTCCACCATTAAAAACAAACAATTTTCAATTTCAAAGACCGACTTATAGAGAATGGGAAGCTGACGTCACATTGCTGGAGCGAGCCGCCATATTGGGAGGATCACTCGCATTGACTGTGAATGTCGGTCGGTGAATCTTTGAGTTAAAAGATCAAGTGGAAGTGTTGTCCGGTGAAAAACTGCCACAGAAAGTCTTGCAAACATCTTGTGTGAAAGCTCAACCCTTCTTTTTCTCCCTTCCTTTCTCCATTTTTGTACATTTTTTATATTTTAGCCATTTCTCTATGCAATTGAATGGAAGTGATGCTCAAAAAATGGTGACCGGAGTCCATAGCAACTGTCAAACTTCACATTCCCTATTCCATCCCAATGTATTTTCATTTTTTTAAATAATCCACAGAGAAAGATGTGAATGGAGACACATTGTGGGTGTGGTGCTACCCCTCTGTCAGCACAGAAGTGAGGGAAGTCCTTCTCAGCAAGTGCTGCCTGACCCAGGACGGCCGGGATATTCACACTTTTGTGTTTGGTCAGTTCTGTCGGACCTGGTACTATATAACCACAGTGGAAGTACAGGAACCGACTACCCTAAAGAAGGTCTGATTTTAAAACTAATCACATATCATTTTAAACATGAATGATTGAACTAGTTTAATGTATAATTTTCCCCCTCAGGTTACTCATTTTGCAATTGTTGTTACTGCAAAAGACTTCAACCCTGAGAAATATGCTGCTTTTAGTAGAGTGTTGTGCAGGTTGGTGCACCTCCAACAATTCCAAGATTTTTCTATGTAGGAATAACTGGCATTTTAAACAGTGCTCAACCTGTCCCAGTCACCTGTTCCGTTTTCTTTTCTTTGTTTTTTCAGAATGTATATCAAACATGGCAGTCCAGTGAAAATGATGGAAAGTTATATCGCTGTCCTAACCAAAGGACTTTGCCAGAGTGATGAAAATGGATCATTTCTTATTAAGGATTATGACATCAGGAAGGCATACTTGGCAGGTTCAGTCAAAGGTAAAACATCCTGAAAGAGGAACAGATACTGCTTGCTTTTACATTACTCTTGACTCTGAATTGAGTTGAACTCACATAGCCAAGCTTGGTAGAAAGCACAGTAAACAAGAAATAAGCGGATGGCTTGGCCCACGTATCAGTTTTGGTAGTTTGGTAGCATGTTGTGTCGTGTAAAATCCTCTTTTCCTCCATTGTAATTTAGATTTGGTGGCCCAGTTTGGGATGGAGACCGTCATCCTATATACTGCTCTTATGCTGAAAAAAAGAATCATGGTCCATCATCCTCGTATTGAAGCATTGCTGGAGTTTACTCGGTGAATATTGGAAGGAGTATAAAACATATACCTGTGTTGAAAGGCAGACAGAATACCTTCCCTCTGTGTTTTACAGATGAATGTTTTTATTTCTTCACTTCCCCGAAATGTCATCTCTCCAGAGTTCTGCCGGCCCTTGCGTGGCACAGGAAAGATTGGTCCATTCTGCATCCCTATGTGCACCTGACTGACATTGAACTGGAAGACCTCAAGAAATGCCCAGGTTAGCAAGCACAGGTTCATTTAATCTATTTTTCAGAGATGCTTGAGTGCATTCGAAAGACATTATACTAAAATTTAAATTATTTTATTGTGAAGCTCATCCTTGCATTTTGTGATAAACCTTTTTTCCCCTCACACCTCCAGGCAGTAAATTGAAATATTTATGCACCAATATGTTCCATTTTCTCCATAGGATATGTGGCAGGATTCGTAGATCCAGAGGCAAGTAACAGATCTGACTTGTTCGACATATTTGTGAATTTACCGGACAGCACCATCACAGTGTCCCAGACTGCCAAAGGTTTGTGTCGATGCAAAGGAAATGCAATTTAAAAAATTTATAAAATAAAGCTTAAATTATGTATAAAATTAACTCATTTATTACACCTGTTATTCTGCCACAGAGGCAATGGCTATGGGGAAGTTGCACAAGGACATTGCGCATCTTATTGTCCAGTCAGCAGAGGATGCTGACAGAACCGACGCTCAGGTAATCAAGGTGAGAACTGACCGCACACCAAAGGTTGTTCCAACCACAATGTGACAATGAAATATTAAAGACTATGCGGCGGTTTCGCAGACACAGATTAGGCATAATCTTAGGCTAAATCACACTTTTAATCTGGACTAACTGAAATTACCTTTTTCAGCCATGGTTTTAAATAGTCTCATACTTGTCCTAGTCTTGGTTTAAATAAAATTGATTTCCAGAAGGAAGATTAGGTCTAAGATCTCTGTCTAAGTGAAGGCTTAAATTAAACCTTTTGACTAATGGACATGGGCCTCCAGGCCCAGACCAGCACTGAGACCAGACAGAAGGCTGACTAGTCCTGCGTGACCTTAGTCTAGGACTTCCTAGTCTAGAACTAATTCATCTTAAATCAAGCAACGTCTCAGAAAGGCATTTTTTAAATTCTGGATTAATTTAAGTAGGATTAGTTTAGTCCTGATTTAGATTAAACACCGTCTGCGAAACTGCCCCAATATGTATTAAAACGAAAACATGCTTCAAATTTCTAATACAAAACCAAACAATTTCTTTCACAGGACATTTCTGTGAAGACAAAGGAAGTTGTCGCTAACTTGATGGCCTTAGCTGACGAGTGTGAAAATTCCAAAATTACATTAGAGTGTTTAAAGCAACGCCACTTCCCCGCAGCCACAGAGAACTTCCTGTTTCATTTGGCAGCTGCTGAGCAGTTCTTAAGAATATAACTCCACCGTTGGATGTGACATAGCATGGCTGTTTACTGTGCTGTTGTGTATGTTGCTGTTCGCCATTAGCTCCAAAAGGTTTGTGTACACACCAAATAAATGGACATTACATTTACATGGCAATATTGAGGCTATACCAGTGTTACTACCAACAAATTAAAGGACTATAGGTGTCATTCTATACAGAATACGTCAAAATTAATTAACTTTGACAAAATCTGGCTACCGTAGATATCAGCGGAACCAGGAGATAATTTTAAGGTAGTTTTTTCACCATATTCAAATTTTCCAAAACCGGAAAATAAGACATTAAAAATCTCAAAATGTGAGCTATCAGGAAAATGGTCAGTGGTAATGTACAATGTGTATGCTGACTAGCAAATGAGCCTTTAAAGTGAAACTAAATACTATTAGAGGTTAATCACCGTCTCAGATTAATAATTTTACAATGTTTTGGGGTTTACTTTAGTATTTCCATCAATCTTATGTTTTCTATTTACTAATAACGGTTGTGCCATACATACTTAAGGCAGTATATGGTGCTTAAAAATTTCCTTTTGAAATTGGAGATTAAAAAAGACTAGAGCTAGCGAAATCTCTAATGTTTAAATAATCATTCTTTCCACATTTTCAGAGGAACGTTTTTCTAATTCTTGAGTGTCTTACTGTTTCATGTATAGTTTGTGCTTCATACTTTGTTCCATTGCACCTGGGGGTGAGTCCATCCATAATGCCAAGACTTTCATATTAGGCACTGTAATATATAATAATCAGTTACATTTGAAAAGTAATTTAATGTATTTTCATTAATTGATGTATATTTAATACAATACTCCATGTTTCCATTAAATACATTTATATCAAAACTACTATTGTTTTTTAATGCAAATATTTTCAAATAACTAAAAAATGTGACATGAAGAACAAGACATTTACTGTAGGTTACATGCAAGTTATTTGCTGATGTGAAATACAACATTGAAGAACCAGGATCTGGACGATGTGCGCCTTCTCTTAGACTTCCATAATCGCCAGCTAAGAAGCATTAGCTTCAGGTTTTCTGCTTGAAAGCAGTCTTGGTGTTTCTCCTGTAGTATATGGAGTTGTCTCACAGTCCCCTGTGGTAGAACAGCTTGCCATCAACAGCTGCCGCTTGGAGATTCTTTTCCAAATGTTCCTTTTTAATCTGCAAAGCAGAGGATGACTATTGAGTTCTACATCAAGTAGTTATGTAACCGAGTGAGGAAATGGGCAATCTCTGACTCGGGAACGCAGACCTTACCGTTCCTAGCTGGGGAAAGACGCTGAAGGACACTGGAATCATCAGCCCGAAGAGCATTATAGTGCTCGTGTTACGCAGAGGACGAAGTAGCAGCGGGTTCTTCTGGAACAATCTTCTTCTGATTGGCAATTCATTCAAATTGAATCCATTAGAGATTACTATACTACACAAGACTCTGTCACTTGCCACCAACTAAAAGTGTAAATGTCCACCCAACCAGTACAACGCATCAGTTAAAACAAAATTCAAGAAGTTAAAACCTCCATAAGCAGAGACTTACTTATGTAAGAGTAATATCAAAACATTGGGCCAAATAGATGTTGTGCCCAATAACAATACTCTTGACAGCGCAGTTTCCTTCACAGCCTAAACAAACAAACAAACACTGGTGAAATGCCCTACAGTGCACTTCAATACAGGAAATATAATATCAATTTCGACTCCCTTACCTTTTTTCCTGCTTCTCTTGAGATTCCAGCACAATTTCCATTTGAATCAAACACCTGGACTCCATTATCTGACTCCTCCCTCCTGACAGTTAAGACACTGAAGGAGGCCAGGACAACTAGGGGAGGTTTTACAATACTTTCACTGTGAATGGGGGACATTCTTTTGCATCTATTATACAGCATAAAAATACAAGCCTAAGAGCAAGTGGTTTTCCTGACACAATAGTGTGAAAATGGTTGCTTTACTTACGCGGTATCATTGTCCTCAAGAACTCTGAGAGTGGTACGGTGAATTTGCTAAGCCGGTTAATTATGAATATGTATGGAAATGCCTGAAACATTAGGTACTTCGTTACATTTTGTCAAAGTGATTTGTCAGAAATCGTAATTTTTCCACATCAATAGTTTTGTAAATATGCGTAGCACATGTGTATCCCATAGTGTGGGATATTGTTTATATCTTAGGTCAAACAGCAGATGTGATCAAAGCATCAAGTTGTACACACCCCTGCAAGCGTTGCATAGCTAACCGTTCCTGCAATCAAAAGCAACTCCTTTAAAGTCGGCTTCTGAGTCTGCTGGTGAGAGATAATGAAAGACAGTCAAGATAATGAAACACAGACACAGCTATTTTTCAAAAGACCCAACTGCCTCATGAGCTGGTGCTCAGTGAGGTTTACCACACTGAGGGCAGTGTCTCCTCAACATCTTGCGAATGCACACAGGTCTAACTGCACCTCATCTCAAACAACTCAGCTGTAACAAGCCACTGAATTGTATAATATAATTAAGTCAGATTAAAGGTGCAGTGTGTAGAATTTAGTGGCATCTAGTGGAATCGACTTGAGGCCGCCATGTTGTTTCTACAGTAGCCCAGAACGGACAAACCAAACACTGGCTCTAGAGAGGGACTTTCACATTTTTTGCGGCCACAGTAGGCTCTCCTACAAGCATTGGTTGCCATCTGCAGCCTCACTGCAAGATGCCGCTAAATTCTACACAATGCACCTTTACATCTAAATATATTTTTGGAGGATGAATCCAGAATTGAATTTCAGTGCTTTAGCTCATGTTTCCTTTAGAAATAGAAATATTACCTGTTGTGAAGAACAATTTCTGTTTGCATAGTTAAATCCAGCCATGTAGCTCTGAAACAAACACTGGAAAAATGTATTATTTTTAGTTACTCTAGGAGGCACAGTGTCACAGTCATTTGTAGATTGTTAAACACGATGAGTATCTTACTGTACCTGCCACACCATAGCTGGCATGACATGTTTATATGGCGCAAGGCTGGCAGTAACCTGGAAAAATATATATATATTTTCAACACGCTATATACAAACAGAACACTATGAAGCATTGGCTATCAATATGTATTATCTGAAAGCAAACTTACCAAAGGGCCGGCTACTGGGAGGAATGCTAAAAGCAAAGAACAATGGTGAGGACAAACAATACACTATAATGATAAACTATGAATATTATTTAAAGGTGCAGTGTGTAGAATTAGTGGCATTTTGCAGAACAGACTTGGCAGAAATGGAATGGAATATAATATTATTTAGTATGTTTTCATTTGTGTATAATCCCATTAAAATAAGAATCGGTGCGTTCGGGCTTTTCGCGGCCACCGTAGATTCTCCTCCACGGATGCCGCCATTGTGCAGCCTGCAACCCCACGGCTAGTGGCCGCTAAATCCTACACACTGCACCTTTAACTAATATTTATCATTGTTTTAGCATATTACTGTATGGCTGTGCCATGACAGTAAATTTGGTTTTACAACTATGTGGAAACGTATTGATCGAATTTGTAATAGCATGGTGCAAAATACCTGGAGGCCGGAAAATGAATGGAAAAGGAGCATCAGAATCGGCATGTACAGTGGACTATGAGAGCAAAGAAAACAATACAGGAAATGTCTTAATTTCCTATTGCAACTATGAGCATCCATGAGTATTACATTATGTTGTACCAGTAATAATAATAATGATGATTCAAACTGGACATATTAATATTAAATAATATGAAGATATGATTTCCGGTTATCATATTGCCATTCCACTTACAAGGGACAGTTTCAATACTTTTCCATCCTAAAAGAGGAAACAAGTGTTTTAGTTTTTTTTCCTTTCAAACCTGTGCAATGCTGAAGGTGCTTATATATATTATGCGTTATCAGAACGATTTATCAAACTTACTTTTTCACATAAACCGTGTACCCCTCCAAGCGCGGAATGGATCCTCTCTATTTCAGGCTGAGGGAAATAAACATGAGTAAATAACAGGTTATGGTTATACCAGAGGATTCTGCAGGTACCAGAGTTAAATGGAATACAGATGTATTATGATATAGATCCTTAAAATAGGTGCAGTGGCATCTAGCGGTGAGGTTGCAGATTGCAACCAACTGGATTCCGTTCCGCTAGATGCCACTAAATTCTACACACGGCACCTTTATTAAAGTACCTGCAGACCAGGGATGCAAACAACTCGCTTGCCGCTTTTTTTTTCCACGTCAATTTGAGTGACTTGTGTGGATCGTCCAGATCCGA
>OMKR01074133.1:0-12375 GCA_900302355.1 Cyttopsis rosea
CCTCAGTGTGGCCGCCACCCACGGTCCCCCTCCATGCAGGTAGGCATGCTGGGTGGGAACTCATGTAATAACCTGATAACCTGGGTCTTAGATTCTGATACAAGTTAGATTAGGGGTTCTCAACCTTTTTTGGCCCAAAAATCATGCAAAAGTGCTGATATTCCACATTACATACTGTATTAGGCAACTGTTATTGTATCATAAAGCAAGGAGGGAGCTCTGAATGGGTTATAGAGAAATTATGATATGTTTCAAACCTATTTAACTAAATTTTATATAAAAAAAATACATCATATTTATCATATCAACCAAATCATATTAAGTGACCCCGGTGGGGTCGCGACCCCACCCCAAGGTTGAGAATGTCCGAGTTAGATGAATCCTAACTGCTTGTGCATGTAATGGGACTAGTGTGGGAGAAATACCTATATATCTTGCTCTGCCCACTGAGCTACTCACGGGATAGAACCCCTAACTCTGCCAGTGTTAATTGGTTAAAATCATTGGTTAAATCATTGGTTAAAACCAGTGATTCATATCATGAAATTTTTCATATTAAATTATTTGTACAGTACATTCAGAAAGTATTTAGATCCCCTCACTTTACATTACAGCCTGACTCTAAAATGTATTAAAATACCTGACGATGACAAAGCGAAATCTATTAAAAATATAACATTTACATAAGTATTCAGATCCCTTTTTCTATGACACTCGATATTGACCTCAGGTGCATTGTTTCCACAATGATCATTCACCATAATTGGAGTCAAACTATGGTAAATTCAATTGATTGGACGAGATCCGGAAAGACACACACCTGTCTTTATAAGGTCCCACAGTTGACAGTTGAGTACATGTCAGAGCAAAACCCAAGCCGTGATCTCAGAGCAACCTTGAAGCCTTGAAGAACACAATGGCATCATTCTTAAATGGCAGAGGTTTGAAACCACAGAGACTCTTGCTAGAGCTGGACGGCCAGTGACTGGAAGACTAGTCAGGACTGAGGGAAAGATGAACAGAGCAACGTACAAATAGATCCTTGATTTAGGCTCACCATCCAACTGGACAACGACCCTAAGTATACAGCCAAAACTTAGGGACAATTCTGTGAATGGTAGACCAGAGCCTGGACTTGAACCCGAACAAATATCTCTGGAGAAATAAAAATCTGAAAATAAATGTGCAGTGACGCTCTTCGTCCAACCTGAAAAAGCTTGAAAGGATTTACTGAGAAGAATAGGAAAAATTCCCCAAATACAGGTGTGTCAAGCTTGGAGCGTAATAGCTGCCAAAGGTTTAAAAAAGCTTTTTAAATTAAAGTGCTGAGTGAAGGGTCTGAATACTTTAATTTGTAAAGAATTGTGTTTTCGCTCTGTCATCATGGTGTATTGTGTGTAGACTGAAAATTATAAATTTAATCCATTTCAGAGTCAGGCTGTTAATAAAGCAAAATGTGGAATGGGTCCAAATACTTTCTGACCTACGTGTCTCACTGCTCTACATTTAATTAATGGTTGTTTCCCTTTATAAAAATCCAAGTAAATAATATTGTATTAGGTGATTAATTATGATCGATTGATATGTTATGGCTGATTGTGGTTGAAATGTAAAAAAACATTTTCCATAGAGTTTGCCTCACTTGATGAAACTGTTCTATTTTGTGATGCTGAGCCAAGCTGCAGGTTTTCCACTGGCTCTCATCATCTAAAACCGGTCACACAGTCATAAATATTTAGGTTACAAACAATACTGTTCCCCACCCTGTTAGTTGGTGGAGGTGTTGGTTTAACTGAGTCTTGGATTTCTCTCTTGTGCAGCACGGAGACGTCGGTCCACACCGAGCAGTCAGAGGAAAAGGCCTTTCCAGGTGAAACACTATGCACAGTCACAGTCTACAAACACACCCAGTCTGTCTGACCATGCACAGGTCTACGATGAAGGAATTCATCAAAGTATCAATACTACTAACAACCCTACACTGTTGTTTATTGTAGGTGAATTCTTTAACTAAAATGGTCTTTTTTCAAACATGTCTTTATTGACCACTCCACACTCACTGTGCAAGCAGCCTGATTCCTCCAGCTTGCTTCATTCGCAGAATAGACTTGTAAGCTTATTTATAGTCAGCAGTCTGGTCAATGGAGAGGGGGGAGAGAATTACCAAATTTCACTGATTTCATCAATCTGTCTCTGTCTATCTGTCTGTGTCTATACGTCTATGGATAGAACAATCAAATTGTCTGTCTGTCCATTGTTTTTGGGTCATATAGTTGGCACACGTGACTCATGAATCATTCATGATATCATCATAAACTTGATATCATGAATACTGTATGAAGATTTAGTTAGATGGATTTAATCGTTAATCCGTCCATATGTTCTGTCGTCTTGTCATATTTCAGACATCAGTGTTGTTGGAGGAGAGACAAGCACAGCTGTCCCCCCTGACATTGAGCATAACACTGACATCCCCCTTCTCACGCCGATCGGATGGCCTTTTGAGGAGTCTCCCTCCACAGGAAGTCCAATGGGTTTAACCTCTGACCCTGCCATCGTATCAACACCAGATCACACTGCCACTGTCCAGGACACTGGAGGTGATGTAAGCTCACATGGCCTAGTTGAGGGCATTACAGTAATGGGGGAAGAAGTTCCCTTGGCACAATCTCCTGAGACAACAACTGTTCAGGAGCGGCCTGCTATGACCTCAGAAGCTGTAGTAACTTTTGCCCCAGTGATCATTGACTCTATTACTCAGCATCCCCATGATGATATTGCTCAGATGGAGGACACGGTTGCCTTTATACCAGCTGGAGGTGAAGATGACAAGGCAGAGATGGAGAAAGTGGTGATTCACATCATCTCTGAAGACATCGGTAAAGGTGTTCCACAGCTGGAATCTAAGGTAATTCCAGAAGAAGCAAATGCAGAGGATGTAGAGAGTCCTTCAGAATCAGAGCTGGAGTTTGTAACAGAAGCCTTCAACGAATTCATACCAGAAGTTTCTTTGGAGGTCGTGGCTGAGGGAACAGCTGAGACCCCTGTTAATGATACAATTGGTGGAAACATTCCAGAAACCTATCCAGAGGTCACCACAGATTTTACCTTTACTTATGATGTTGTGGCAGAGGATGCAACCTTAGTACAAGGTTTGCCGGACAGCACATTGGAAACAATTCCTCCTAAATATCCAGAAGTGGTGGATGAAACTCAGGAGGAACTTGGGGGAAACAGACAAGACATTCCTGAGGTTTCTCAGAAGGTTCCTGTGGGGGTTGGTGAGAACGTTCCTGAAGAGGTTCATGAGAGCATCCCTGTGGAGGTTTATGAGAATCTTCCAGAGGAGGTTCATGAGAATGTTCCTGTGAAGGGTCATGAGAGCATTTCTGAGGAGGTTTCAGCAGATGTTACAATTTTAGACAACCAACGTGAACCTGTAGTCATCTTAGACACCACCTCAACAGTCTTCTTGATAACAGAAACTGATGTAGAGGAAGATTTTGAAAATCTTGTGAGCATGGCTCCAGAGCAAGAAGCTATCTCAGAGATGGACACAGATATTCCCTCTCAGAGCTCTGTCTTAGAGCTTGGTGAAAATGTTGTGCTGACATTAGATGTTACTTCTGAGCCTGTTGTCGTGCTATTCTCAGATGAAGATGATGAGGACATTCTACTGGTCGCTGAGGAAATTCCATCAGAAGATGCAGAGGAGAAAACACCAGATGGAGAAGACACCACAGGGGAGACTGCAGTAGAAAAAATTATGGAAGAAGTACCAGGGCATCCAGATGAGGAGCGAACAGGAGAAGTCCAAATAGAGGAAACCAAATTAGCTACTCCAGAAGAACTAGATCCTTCTCCTGCTGTAACAACCGAAACAGTCAAAGAAGAACCCCTCCAGACTGCAGCTGAAGAAACACAAGAAGAAAAAGGAGCTAAAGAGGCTGAAGGAGACGCAACAGCAGAGGTGGGTAAGGACATAACTGCAGATGTCAAATCGGAAATGATAGAAGAAGAACCACTTCAGACTACAGAAGAGGTTCAACGAGTAGAAGAAAATGGTGTAGAGGCAGCAACAGAAGAAGCAACTACAGCTTTGGATGACAAAATGCCTGATAGAGTAAACAAAGAAATGATTGACGCTCCTGTAGGAACTGCAGGAGGCAGAGAAGAAGATTGGTTGGAAACTGCAGAAGAAGGAACTGAATCACCTGCAGCCACAGTAGAAGACACACAGGAAGCAGAAAGAGAGGAGGAACCTGGTGATAGAGGACAAGAAGGACCTGTAGAGGTTTCAGAGGAGGTGGGAATTGGAGTAGAGCTCACTGAGGAGTTTGTCCCAGAGACTGTAAATGAAACATTGCTCGACTCTGAGGAGGAGATAAGTCCAGTGATTGTGGTCATTCCAGAGGATTCAGAGCAGTTAGTACCAGAAACTAAAGTTGAAATAACCACAGAACCTGAGGCGGAAGATTCTGCTGAGGTAACAGTCAAACTCCCACAGGACACCACAGCAGAGATCACTCCAGACACCATCCTAGAAGATTCTACTCAGGGGATCCAGATAGAAGCCACATCAGAAGCTCCTCAACTAGAACCCACCCCAGAGGTCTACTGGGATGATTCGCAAGACTCTCCGGACAAGGTGGCTCCAGAAGTGGAGACAGTAAGCCATCCTGAGAGCACCTCAGAGGGAGAAACCTTGGAGTTTGAGGAGCGAGGTGATTCCCTGGACAGCAAATCCACCGCAGAAGCTCCACTAGAGCCAGAGAGTGTTGAGGGAGATGCCGCCCCAAGTGAAGACAGCACTGAGATGGTGCCACCAGAGAGAAACCCAGGGGATGTTGGAGATATTTCCCAAGAAACAGATGAGGCAGCAGAGGAGCCAGAAGAAATGGTCCCAGAGAGTCCTGTGGAAATCACTCCCGGTTCATCAGAGGATATTCCACCCGGTGATGTTGGGGAGGTCACCGTGGAGACCGGGCAGGACTCTGCGGCAGATGTTCATGATGACATCACCCCTGGCATGTCCTTGGAGGTCACAACCAAGTACGTCCTGGAGTACAACAATGGAAACTTCCCAGATTTGACGGAGGTTCCTACGGAGAAACTCCAGGAGACTCATGACGGCATCCTGGGAAATAACGGCTTTGGTCTGGATGAGGAAGAGCAGAAAAAGGTAAGAAAATAGGAGATTGGGAATGATAATTAATAATTGATACTAATATAAGTAGTAGTGTTGCATTTAAATATGCATGTAATTCTACAAATTCACTTGCTTTTATTTTTTCCTTCTTGTGGGTTTACATACGTAACAAAGCCAAACCAGCCATGTTTAGCTCTGAGGGAGGAAACCTCTGTGTCTGTGTTGTGTGTTCAGATCGGCAACGAGATAGGCGACACCTTGCTGCGGCCCCCGCGGCCCCTGAGGGACCAGGTGGTGGAGCTCAACATTAGACTGAGTGGGGAGACCTTCAACAATGCCCTAAGAGACCCAAGTAGCTTTGAGTACCAGCAGCTCTCAAGACAGTTCACACGCAGGGTAAGGTCTGAGTCACTCTGGCTTGTCGGTGTCTTGGCAGAGTCTGAAAAAGCAGTCATATTGTATAAGAGGTATAATTAGTAATGCTTGAAGAACCCAGTACTCTGGATAAAACATCCTCCATTAGAAGTCCTATATGAGAAACATACAAACATAAACAAGGGCCATTCTGCTTGAGTTTTGAAAGGAAGATAAATCATGTGTTATTCTGTGGACAGTTGTAGTTGTAGTTTTGCTGGATATGGTAGAATGCCTTCACCTCCTCCTCCTCCTCCGGGTCTCTCTGCTCTGCCTAAAAGCTCTCAATCTTTGCCTCCATGCTCTTCTCTTCTCCTCCCTAATCTTCTTTCCAGCCCTCTCTCCATCTATCCTTCACTCGGCTTCTTTATCGTCATCCATCATACCTCTTTGTGTCAGTCCGCTCCTCCTCTCCTCTCATCTCCTTTTCTCCTCAATCCCCCTTTGTCTTGTCTCCTCTCAAGTAAAGGCTTTATTTTTCTATGTCCACTCCTTCTCTCTTCCTCACCTCTCCTCTCCTTACCCTCACATCTCCTCTTCTTCTCTCCCCTCCCCTCCTTTCCTCTCCTCTCCTTTTCTCCTCTCCTCTCCTCACAACTCATCTCCTCTACACTGAAGTAAAGGCTTTGATTGGCGATACAACTCACAACAGCACAAAAATGCGAACTGTGAATTCTAGTCTACTTCTTTAGACTGTTACTATCATTTCACTTGTTGATGTAAAGTGGAATGATCAACCACACCTAAAGTGAGAGCTTGACCAGATTAGCTTTAGATGCGGTCAGACCAACAGGATGTTCATCATTCCATTTAATACCTTACGGTTTTACATGAACTTGGCCAAGTTTGATGGAGCTCCCCGTGTTCTGCTACATTAGGTAGATTCCAGCTATTGAAACTAGATTTCTGTGTCCCTGCCAGAAATACAGAGAAAACAGACAGGCAGAGGGGTTTGGATGGAAATTACAGATGAGTGACTCACAATAACTTGATAAATGAGTCGGTGTGACGGCAGTAAAGTCTCTTGGCAAAGTGCTGGTGTTTCCCAAGAGCCCTTGGGGTTTCCCATCGATGGAACATGGAGCCACTTCTGGGACTTTATTTGAGGGTCAAGCTCACATAATGAGGTGAAGGTGGAGAATATGAAGATTTAATGGAACAAAAAAAGGGGGCTCCATTGTAAAAATGGTTTATAGAAGTTACGTGGTCTCCATCCTCAATGAAAGGTCCTGCATTCGTCCCTGTGCTCTTGAACAAGATTTTAAACCAATATTTTAGACCCCAACTATATAAATTTTACTATGTAGGAAGAAGTGAACTATATAGATTTTACTAGGGTGTAGTTAACTATATAGATTTAAATATGTAAGGTGTAGTGAACTACATCGATTTTATGATGTAGGGAGTAGTAAACTATGTAGATTGGACTATGTAGGGTGTAGTGAATAATATAGAATCTACTACTGAGAGTATTTAGCAGAAGTAGTGGACGATATAGATTTTATGATGGAAGTGGTGAAGGACTTGGAGCACATGGAAAGTGTCTCTATTAAGGACACTAAACTTTCACTTGCCCAGTGTGATGCTTTCATCTAAACTTTCGTTTTAACATCATGTTGTTTGGAGTTTGACTGTGTGTTTGTCATTGAAGCTGAGTCACTGCCTCTGAAGTCGTCGTAGGAAACAGAGTTGTAAAGACTATTGAGGCCTCAGTACTTATTAACTCTATTTCTTCTTTCTAACCTCAAGATCGAAGACACTTTCCACAGGTTACCAGGCTTCAAGAATGTCTACGTTGTTGAATTCAGGTAGATAAGATAAGATAAGATAAGATAAGATAAGAACGCAGTATAAATTGTTCAACCCTGGAATTACATTCACCAACGCCGTTGGTGAATGTAATGTGAACTTCTATTCACTTCATTCATTGTAACATGCATTTTGACCTGAAAAGATATAATGTAATATAATTATGTAATCATGTTTTATATTAAATCTCATAATATTGTACTATATATTACATGACATTATCTTACATTGTATTAAACTATTAACATATTATACATATTATATTATATTATCCTAATGCCTTTTCTTCTGTGTTTTTTCCGCTGTTCTCAGGCCTCAGAAGGACTTGGAGAGGTGAGCAGCCGTCACACATTCACTCATTCACTCTCATCATCTCATCACTTTTAGGATTTCAGGGTGAGACAATTAGACTGAAAGGGTCATAAAGGACCCTCCTGAAGAAGGCCGACAACACTCCCAAACTTTTTTTCCAGCTGTCGTCGGCAGATTAAGTTGATATTTAAACAGCACGCTCATTTATTTGAGCCTTTATACACAAATCATAACATCCCCATCCCCCGGTTCGTTCTTCCACGTGGAGATTGATCCACCACACCGGTCTCAGTCTGTAGAACTTGGACCATGGCAGCATTAGCGCCGGTAGCATCAAGCTGTTGACAGTCAAACTGAGAGTATTGGAGCTTGGCGGTCTTGATCACCCCGACTAAAGACGCTCCAGAGTGTGATAAACAACTCGAACGGTTGAAATAATCACCCCCAGGTCCAACATAACGCCGAGTTCCATGACACCAAGACATACTGATGGAATATTCAGGTGTCTCAGGCTTTGCTCTGGTGTAGCTTCATAACACTGTTTGGGATTTTGGCCCGGTGTTATTTTTGTATAAACTACAGAAGAAGAAGGGAGTTTTGCAATGCGGTCATTCTTGGGACATTCGGAAAGTTGCATTTAACTAAGATTTTTGCTTGTAAAATAGGGAGAGACAGGCAGAGAGATACAAAGAGGTAGAGAGATGAGCAGAGGTACTGTAGAGGTAGTGTTTAGTGATGAGTGGTTCGTAGTTTGTGGGGGTTAGGGTTAGTAGTCCAGGGGGTAAGTAGTTAGTCGTTAGTAGTCGGCGGACAGTGTTAGTAGTTAGTGGTTCATGGATTAGTGGTTAGTAGTCAATGGTTAGGGTGAAGTTGTAAGTGGTCAGTGGTTAGAAGACAGTGGACAGTTAGGGGTAAATAATTTGTGGTTTGCAGTTAGTGGTTGGATTGGACACTCCTTAGCCTAATAGGCAGTGGACAGTGGTTAGTGGTTCATGGATAGTGGTTAGCGGTTGGTGGCTAGGAGATGGTAGTTGTTGGTTTGGTTAGCAGTTTGTGCAGTCTTGAGGTGTCTTCGGTCGCCTCTGCATTACTCTGCTGCAGAGGATTGAAAGTGAGTGCTCAGATATCCATTAAAACACTATGGTAGGACGACCTTTAGCAGAATACAGTGCATGTAATCACTCTGCATATCCCTAGTTAATTTGCTGGTACATTGAGCTCTGAGCTGGAGTGATGGGAGTGAACGGGGAGCTGTGTACTGTAAGTAGGGATGGTTTCTTACCACCAGAGGACCTGAAGGAGGCCACCATAAGATGCAGCATCTATGAGGAGGGCA
Organism: Cyttopsis rosea; assembly: GCA_900302355.1. NCBI lineage: Eukaryota > Metazoa > Chordata > Actinopteri > Zeiformes > Parazenidae > Cyttopsis > Cyttopsis rosea. The sequence goes on from OMKR01074133.1 coordinate 9,021, forward strand.
TTAAGTCTCTGCCAGCTTCAGGGTGCTGTTCTCAATCTGACCCCTGACTTCTGAAGTGGAGAGATAATTTATCTACTGCAATTGCAAAATAACATAAAACAAATTAAATTTATAATTTATAATTCTGAATATGTCTTTCAATATCTTGTCAACTTTCATTAGTTAACTGCAAGACTCCAACCCTAATGAATATCTTCCTCTGGATGGTGATCCAGAGGAAGATATTCATTAGTGTTACATGTGTTTTAAAATATCATATATATATATTCATGAACTGTTTGTAAATGTTGTCCATCTTGAGATGTTGTAACCAGTGAGTCTCTGGCTTTTTGGGCTCCAGTCCACCCAGCTGGAGTGGACTTGGACTGCGTCCATGTAACACATGTCCTCTGCAGATGGTTCATCCCTCTTTAGTTGCAGAGTTAACAGTGAAGACGAGAATCGACAGAGAGCTCCTAATTCGTTACTATCACCATAATTAGGTGACAACTCGATTAGATTACGAAATATTACGTTTCTGCAAATATTGAGATTCCATAGTGGTTGACTTTTCTTACATAGTTTAATCATTCTTCTTCTAAATAGATTTACACATCATGAGTCCTACTTCTATAGATTATTCACATCTTAAGTCAATGAAACCAAGAAGCAGCATTGTAGCCAAGTCATGAAAAATTCAGTAAATACAACGTGTACGACTCACAAGGAAAATGACACAATGTAAATATCCGTAGTCTTGGCATTTTAATTCATTTTAACTCACTTACTCTTGTCCCTTGTCCCAGGCGTGACAGATTCCAGTCAGACGGAGGGTCACAAACATAATCACAATGCTTAAATGAGTTCTTTGAGTTATCTAGTAAGCGAGTTAGCTAATCCTCTGGAAGTTATTCACCTACTACAGGTTAGCTTAATGACAGCGACAGAAACCTGCCTCCCCCATCCCAGCTTCACCTCCTTTATGACCCTTGACATCCCTTTCACCCGCCTGTCAGTGTAAATAGGGGCTTCCCGGTAATGGCCTTAAAGCCGCCAACCGCCCCTTAAGTGGGATAAGTCCCCTACTCTCCGGCCGGCCACCTGCAGGCCTGATGGGATTACTGCTAAAGGTCTATGACTGTCTATTTTCCACCCTCCTACCTCCAGCTGCAGGGATAGATTCACTTTGCGAGTGCTGAGAGACTCCTAAACTCTGCCCATGTTGGGATGGCCTCTTAAAGTATGAGGGCTGTGAAATTGTGAAAATAGAGTTGGCCAGCACCACGCGTAACATGATACAGGGGTCACCACACCACGCTGCAACGCTGCTAATCCAGAGAGAGATTGAAGTTTTACTGTTGCAGCTTGAGAAGTTCAATATACAGTAATACTGTGTAACAACACTACGGCTACTTTGTAACTATGTTTTATCAGCCATAAATGAAACAGCAATGCTGCTATTTTAAGTGCATTGATACGTTCTCACATCCCAACTTAACACTCGGTCTAGAACTTTGGTTCCTGTAGAATCCATCCTGAGGATGCGTTCCCCTGTTAACTGACAAGCAACCTCGACAGATTGTATCTTATATAGGGAAGTAGAGAGAGACAGGCAGAGGTAGAGAGAGAGAGACAACCTTGTCTGACCCGGGAATGGGTCTAGGTCGGGTATGTAGGTCATGACCTGAGGACATGGAGCCAGATAGATTTTTATGACTTTATTACACCAGAGGACTTCAGACCAATATAACGTACATCATTCCCTTTATGTTTTACGGATTATCACCACTTTGGAATTTGTAAATTAAACAGTGCAATAATGCGGACAAAGACAATGATATTGTTATCTTTATGGGAATTTCCAAACAACACACTGGCATCTGTTGGTATTCAGGGCACACTCATTCCTCCACTCAGTTCATCCATTTAGTAACTTCTATTTCAATCATGAAGGAAAACTGCTACTGGTGGACACTGGGAGATGCCCAGTACAACCGCAGTCCGCTACTAGTACCTCCTAGCCTGTCTCCTAACCCATCAACTATCTCCTAGTTCTTGTACTGTCTCCTAGTCCCTCAATGCTTTTCTCCTAGAGTGTGTCTCAGAATGTCTCCCAGCTTCTAAACTGTCCACTGTCTCCTAGACAGTCTACTACCTCATAGATTGTCTTTTAGAAGATTGTTTACTTTACTCATAGACTATATCCCAGAATGTTTCCTAACTTATACATTATCTCCTAGGTCCTACACTGTCTACTAGCTCATAGATTGTTTTTTAGAAGGCCTCCTAGTCACTAGACTGACACTTTGCTCCTAGTCTCCCAGAATGTCTCCTAGTTCCTAAACTTCTCCTAGCTCCACACTGTCTACAGTATATATGTGGCCCCACTGCATGTAGGGAGCTGGTTGAGAGCTTATTTTATTCTGTAGCTAAGAAACTCTACGACTAATGGAGGAGAGAGTGGCTGTCACTTGGCTTCTCATACCATAAATGTCAGTTTTCTCTTGCGCCAACTCACCTCCTGGTTCTCTGGTCTCTCCGTGGGCCTCAGGGGTCTGGTGGTTGTGGTCCACTATGCCATCACCCTGGAGGTGGACAGCACTGGCATCAGCAACGACACACTGGACTTCATCACGCTGCACAACAACATGGTGGAGAAGAACTTCCCTGCAGCGGCCGAACAGCCCACGGTCATCTACACCATCACCGACTTCAGGAACTACATCACGGAGGCCCTGCACAAGGACAACTTCCTGAGCAACTCCACCCTGGACGAAGGGTCTGAGAATGGTATGATCCACAGGTTCCAGTGCCTTCTATGTGTTTAATCTTTCATGGCGTGATGCGGTATCTTCTCCAATTATTTATGTTGCCCCTCTTCAATGAACGAACAACATTTGACATATCAAATTTTATGAACACAAGGACAAAATTAAGACCCTTAAAAAATATTCTTCATGGAGAGTCTTAATAATAATAATAATACCAACCGGCAAAAAATAATCTGGTAGTTTTTTTTGTTTCGTTTTTAACTAAATAAATAAATGCTCAAGACAGACACGGCAAGCGAGCAGCACAACACAATAGAGGTTAATCAGTCTGCAGAAGTTGAAAGAGCAGATGGAAAATCTTCTGGCTTTGGACTTTCATCAGACCATTGGGTAGAAAGCTGTCTCAGATGCTTTTATTGTTTATTCAGTCAAATTTATCTTAAAAAAAAACTGAATTTAGATGGAGAAGTTTATTTAAACTGTTTTAGAACCATGGTGTGTAGATGGATCATTGGCTCCTCCAGGCACTATATGGAATTCACACACCCTGCAACCAACTGAGGAGATGCAGATGTTGAAATGAAATTGGGAAGTATGTTAGAAAT
>OMKR01074137.1:0-11837 GCA_900302355.1 Cyttopsis rosea
TCCATCTATATTTGCAATGGGTAAATCTCCCCGTCTGTCCGGTCTGGCTCTTCCCCGCCCCTACCTGTCTGGCCTGGTAATACTCTCGGAGCAGCTGGTCCCGCTGGATGATGGCCTCGGTGCGCTCCTTGCGGGCCACATCGCGCTCCTCGCGGACCGTCTCAATGTCCTTGTAAGCCTGGCTCAGTTCCTTCTGCGCCTCCGCCTTGTCCTTCACCTCGTGGCAGTACTTCTCCAGCAGCTCGTTCTTCTCGCAGATGGCCCGGTCCCGGTCCACCAGCGCCGAGCCAAGCTCCTGAGCCGCACAGAGAGGGGGGGGAATATTCAAATTCATGATTTTGGCTCAAGGAAACATTTTACATTCAAAAGTACAGTTTTTGAATTGCATTCAGGCATTCAGAAATAACCTTTATTCAAAATCTCAATAGGCAGTCCCTCCAGCAAATTGCGATTTTGTAATAGCAATAATTAATGCTAATTCAATCATTCATCTCCACAATATTTGCGAGAGCTTGCAATTTAGCAAAATTGCTGCAACTTATCCAGATCAAATGGCCAAATGAACAGACCGCTCGAACGTAGCTTAAGTCACCATGCATTGCATATAGCACTGATTTATTTTATTTTATCTTGAATTGAAAGTATTTTATAGATTTATAACTGGATACCAAACAAGATTACAGTATCTCCTTGTTTTGTAACTTTTAAGCCCATTCTTTGTTTAGAAAATAAGAAGTAGAGTATTTCCAGTTGTTTCTGTGATATGATGAATGTACATTATTATAGGACGTTATTACATATAACTATTTCTTAGTTGTTAGCAATAGTAAGCATTCTTGGAAGTAAGCACGAGTCACAAAAAAAAACAACTCCTGGAGCGACCAAATAAGGGGATTTTTCATGTGGTGTTCAAAAACAAAAGCTGTACGAGAGCTGAAAACACGCCCTTGGCCCGTGCATCACCTGCCGCAGAGCCTCCAACTCCTCGCTGGCCACCCTCCTCTCGGACGAGGTGTTCTTCAGCTTGGCCTCGGCCAGCTCGAGCCCCGTCTGCAGCTTGTCCACCTCTTTGATCACCTGGTCGCGCTCGCTCATGATCAGCCGGTACTCGTTGAACACAGAGTCCCGCTCCTCCTTGTACTTCTCACAGTCCTTGGCCGCCTTCAGCTGCTGTGTCTTGAGCCGCGTGGCCTCAGACTGCAGGCGCTCCATCTCATGGCGGAGTTCCTTGTTCTGGGACGCCGCCTTGGACAGCTCCTGCTGGGTGCTGTCGAACCTGGAGGGTAGAACAGCAACTAGTGATGAGTGCAACGGTTACAGGACCTTGAAGTCCCAACAGGAGTATGCAGGGAACTTAAAGGAACAAAAAGTAACTATGGTGCACCAAAGGAAGTCATAGGAACCACAACTACATTGGTCAACGTGTCTCCTCCTCCACGATCCACAAACTGAACCAGACCGCTCTGCCGTCACCCATTCCATCCCCGTTGAGCTTGGTTTATGCTTCTGCGTAGGTACACGTCAACGTCTCTGCAGAGCTACGCAGTGAAGGGTGTCATGGGTAAGCGCAGGTCACAGAGGAGCGACGTGCACACCTCCCAAATCTCAACAACGTGTCAAACGAGCCGACTGGTTGAATTGTCTGACTTCCTGTCGGGGGGGCGGGTTCAAAACGGAAAATAAAATGGAGCAGATAGAAACGTGCCGTGCGGGCAAGGCTCGAAAATAATTTATATTTGCATATCCATCATTTTGAGATCTAAAGTTTTCAAATAAAGTTAGGGAAAAAAATTGATTTCTTGATGCAGAAAACATATGTTTTCTGTACAAAGTATTAAAATGCGAAATTTAAGTTCAACATTATCAAGTTAAAAGACAAGTTATTAGGGGGTCATTATGGCAAAAAGTTGATTGCTCTCTGTTACTGCAACCAGGCATTCACTGAGTCTAAACATGCCCTTAAATTTAGATTTCAGTAAGTGGGAGAGCGAGGGAGCAAGTGTGAATCTTCGACTTGCAATGAAAATAATTACTGAGGATTAAACAAATGTTGAAAAAAAAGGTCTAGACATTTGGCTTAATTCAAATTGTGCTTAATTTACACGTCGCATTCCACCAAAAATAAATAATCATGACAGAATTAAATGATTCCTTTAAGACTTCCATTCATAACAGAGCTGAACCGACTCTTCTGACTCTCGTTCATCGGAAGTAGAAACAACTACTAAATTACTGGTTTGGTCCTTTAAGAGGGAAGCGCTTGGAAAACAAATACAATATTTCAGCAGGCTTTCTAATAATTTGTAACATCATCACTTAAAATGTAGAGAGGAGCTCAGCATAACGGCAGGCATATAAAAAATTAATTAAATAAAAAATAAGGTGCCCTAGCTTGCACTCTCACCATCACAAAGGGAATGTTAAAAATGAAGGAGCATCTGCTTGTCCATAAAGCTTCATCTGTCTTGGATTAGGCGTGCTTCAGGCACGGCACTGTTTACACATCTGAATTTCGCACTGATCCTTTGTGTTAAAATGTGTGGTGAAGTTTGTTGCTGGTAGCAATTAGAATATACATCTGCTGAGTGTGTGGGCGTACAGGTCTGGGTGTGTGTGTGTGTGTGTGTGTGTGTGTGTGTGTGACCCATTTGGGAAGGAGCTGCAATTTTCCAGGTCATGTGTCGTGTGTGTGTGTTTCATATTGGAAAATGTATTATCACATAATCATAGGGAAACCTACGCAATATCAATATATCTGATCTGCTTAGAAATTCTACAGTAAATCCTATGTTATAGAATCCAACTGATGTTTGACACCGGGGCGATTCAACTGGTGGCCCAGGAATTAATGCAGACTGGCCCTTTATATAAATTTGTCCCTTTATATAAAAAGGTTGTAGTTATATTAATTTCAGAAATACCAACAACTACAACGTACCATAGTTCATTCGAAGCTTTTTTGTAATTGATCGAGATAATTTGAAGAATACATGGGAGGTCTTGCATTTTCCCTTTCTTTGGTTTACAAGTTTAACAATGAAAATGGCAGTGAATTTGTCAGGCCTCTAAGGCGGTACCAGGTTGATCAGACCTGTTTTGTACATCGAGCTCTATGGATAAAGAATATGAAAGTAAAACAGGAGATTTTCAAATAAAATAAAAAGGGCATCAAATTTTTCAGACCTCTTATCGTGAGAGGTTTTCGCTAAATCATTCATTGAGACTACAAAAGACATCATCCAACCATCTAGTGTCTAGTGTGTGCGTACCGCCTCATGGAGGTGGAGTACTGTTGCTGGTAGTGGATGGCGGCGTCCCTCTGCTGCAGCAGGACGTCCAGCTGCTTCTGCAGGCGGTGGTTCTCCTCCTCGGCCTGCTCCAGGCGGCTCAGGTCGGCGTTGTGGCTCGACGTCTTGTCGTTGTAGCGCTTCCTCAGCGCCTCGTAGTCACGCCGTGCCACCTCCAGCTTGTCCATGGCCGTGTCGTACAGCTTGTTGAGGACGTCCGACGAGCCCTCTCTCATCACCTGGAAGTGAGGAGTCGTTTTGAGTCACTTGAGGAATAAGGATCGGAAGTACCTGCAGCTTCTCGAAAGTTGCTCAATGACATGATGTAGCGATAAATGTAACCTTTTGAACGTTATCATGTCGCAAAGCAACACTGTAGCAAAAGTAACAACGGTAGTAAAGCGGAATTAATGCTTTCAAATTAGAATATTCAATCAGTTTAGAACTTTAATGGATTTTAAAACTACATTTATATTGTTTCCATTTAAATTATTCTCTTTGATAAAGTGAAATTAACATTTGAGAAATGTCAAACTATGAAACTTCAAAGAGCAGGAAAATCAAGGTTGTTCAAGAACCGACAAACTTCACAATTTGAAGTTTGTCACACTTTGAAACAATTTCATAGTTTGATTATTCAAATTTAGTGTAGATTGCAATGTTGCATGGAAATCCAATACCTGGTCATCTTGTATTCCATCTTAATAGAACAGTGTACAGTATATTTTAGTTCAGAATGTGACAGCTGATTGGTGAATATTTGATTCAGAATTTACTGTCATCTCAAACCTCCAGTTATGAAAGTTTTACATAGATGGTTCATAAATGCTAGGAATTGGAAGGTGCAAAAATGATATATGTTCTAAGAGAACAATATATAATTATATAAATTCTTCCATTACTTTAAAAAGGTGGCCAACCAATTGCAGACTTGGAAGGCTAGATATGTCTTTAAAGCAAGACCTAAACAGAAAACCTATTTAAAAAGATTATAGTTACACATATCTCAGGAAAACAAGGCTTTAGTGTAATGGATAAAACAACCACAGTGACCCTAACTACCAAGGATTGAGCAGCAACACTGGCGCTGATTTGGTTAAACTGTGGTCCTCTCAGTTTCTATCCCATAATGAAACAGTTCAGTGAGATTCACATTAGTCAGGACAAGTTGAGCAACTCAAGCCTGTAATCAATAAAAATAAACACAAACCAACTGCTGAAACATGCCCACTCAGTGGATGTGGCTTCCATTGATTGTGGTCCAATAATTTGACTAGAACAGTGGTTCTCAAGGTGGGGTCCGGGGACCCCAGAGGTCCTTCAAGAGGTCTCAGGGGGACTCCAGCAAAATGATGAATAGTAAAATCTAACTGTTATTTCATTTACAAGACGTTAACACCATTAGAGGATGTACAACAATGACTGTTTTCATCATAGTTTCACTGTTATCTCTCTAACTGTACTATAGACGGGTGTGGAAATTTGGACTAAATCATATCCAACAACAAAGATCTTCTCAGATTGGGGTCCCAGAGATCTTATTAAATGGCGTCCATGGTCTAATGTGTATCAAATTGAGGATCCTTGATATGACAAAGAATGACTGGATTAGAGGACACAAATAGTAATCAGAACACCAAACAGCTAGTGCGGACAGAGTACCCTCTGAGGCCTGAAGAGCATCCCAGGTTCTGATGTCTTCACAGCGAAGCCCTATTTGGACTGACATCATGCACTCATTTGATTGCGGTTTACCTAATCATGGTATAACGCTCGTAAACTTAGAGGCATGGAGGCAATGAGGCGTGTATTGTTAACCCTTCTTATCAGAATGCCATAGAAGGCATTCCCCCATGCTCATGTAAGGTATTGCAGACATTTAACAATCGGACCCTCCTGACTGTAATGAGGCTGGGAATATGTCACACGTGGACACGGCGGCGGATGCGAGGTTAGGTCATCGGCCTAATTTGAAAGAAATTCCTGATATGTGGAGAAATGACTCCGTCTGACCCAGTTTCTATGGATGAAGTCGCCGGCTCGGAAGTAATGGACACGCAAGGGTCAAATAACATGCCTTCCGTCCCAAATGTCAGGGCTTGAAAGGTTGATTGCATATCAAGAGATGGCAAGTGTGCGCCAATGTGTGTTCGTCCGTGTATGTTGTTCCTACAGAATACCCTTGTGTTTTTTCCTCCGTGCCTCCAAGACCGAAGGGGCACGGAGCGCCTGAAGCCTTGCGGCTCTACCTGCTGGTGCAGCGTCCTCATGTCGGCCACCTCCCTCTGGTCCTCATCGTGCAGCCTCCGCAGCTCGTCGCAGGCCTGCTTGACGTGGCCGTGTTCCCGGACCAGCTGGATGTTGTCCTGCCTCAGCGCCTCCAGCTCCTCCTTCAGCTGGGCCTGCTCGCTCGCCAGGCGACTGTGCAGCGTGCTGAGGGAGGCAGAGGCAGAACCACGGGGACAAACCGTTCAGGCTAGATCTCCAATCACCAACAGAATGCATGCATAGGTTTCGCCCCTTCCTTTCCAAAATACGTGTGCTTGAGAGACCTACGTGGATAGATTGAGGAAATCACTAAGGTCCCACAGAGGAACCACAGAGGGATCAATGAGGAAATCATTGAGGAACCACTGAGGAGAACGACCAAGGGACCACTTAAAGGAACAACAAATAAGCCACTGAGGAGCCAATGAGGAACCACAGAGGAACCACAGAGGAACCACAGAGGAGAAAAGGGGAGCAGACCGTTTTAGCAGCGACCTCCCACAGTAATGGGTTGCTTTGCACTGAAAACACAATTCAATTTCTATTGAAAAGTGAGAATATTTATGACTAAAAATATACTTATGTTGTTGCATATTAATAATTACTGCTGTCGAGTCATTACTTATGTTCAATTGTCAGCCAGGTAAAACCAGCTTTGGAGCAGCCTTGGTGGAATGGAAGTTGCGAGACTTTACTCCCTCATTCCATATAGCAGTGTAACTGGGTGGCATAATTATACAAAAAAAATGAAATTCTAATTACTAAAAGGACCAAGCAATTTTGCTTTTATATTAGTGTTGGATCTTCTGCATAGGCTAATTTCCTGTGTGATGGTGTGTATGATGAGCGCACAACTTACACCTTATAACAGTTCTTTAATGTAAACGGGTGACGGCAAATAAAATACTTTCTTTTCTTTCTGTTGTGCCAAGGGGGCGCAGAGGGAGAGGCTTAAACATGGTAATAATCCGTCATCTGTCCTGCTTGCTCCGCGACCAGCTGTTTGCGTCCCTTTGCTTCGGAGTGAGTCTACGGGCATCATTAAATCACACAAATGGACCAGCCTGCTCTTCCCCACCGTCAGGTCGCCACAGCTTATTTCACAGGACAGCAAATGCTCCCTTGGTAGCATTATCCCGATGGCACAGATGCCGTGCCGTGCCCACTGTGCTGCGATAATGATTATGGAGCACACTTTCGGAATGAACCGCCGCCACCCTCCCTCAGGACAAAATGTGGCTTATAGGGGAGTAAGTGCGTGTGCCTGGTCTTAGCCTTTGCCCACTGGTTTTAAGAGACCTTGAAACTGTTAATAGAGTTGAAGAGTCATGGGATTAAAAATAAATAAATAAAAGATTCACAGTGAAATAATTTAGATGTTAAATGTTGACAGCTTTTTTGATGCGCACAAAGGACTTTTCCTTGGAGGAAAAAAAAAATCAGTTTTACGCAATCTGTTGCAACTGCGTCATAGAAGGGAAGAAATACAGATTGAAATCCTGCAGGCTGAGCGCGAGAGCACGCAACACAGAGAAGAGAAAAAATAAATAAATAAATAACAGGGGAAGAAAAAAAACTGATGTCCACTGAAAAATTGACGAAGGCGCCGTGCGGCGGCTTTCTACTCACTGGTAGAAGTCCGCCTTCTTCACAGCCTCCTCGCACCTCTTCAGGGTGCTGCTGTGCTGGTTCTGCAGGGACTGCAGGTCCGCCATCGCCTTCATGCACTGCAGCTTGAGACGCTCATAGTCCTGACCCGCCCTGGAGTTGGGTCTGTCCCTGAGGTGGAGGGGGGTGGGGGGGGAATCGGTGAAATGCATAGAAAAAGAAGATACCACAAGGGAGGATGGCAGCGGCATAACAGAGATAAAAGCATGCTGACTTCCGTGATAAAAGCACGATGCTTATGGGAACAGGGGGAAGAGGAGTGTCATTAAAATTGCATGCTTACCCCCTTGTTTGAGTCAAGCATACTTGGAAGCAAATTTGCGTCACGTTGAGTACCTACTCAGCGGGTTTTTTCTTTTTAAAGCTGCTTTTAAAAGTTGGAGGAGGAGAGGCCTCTCGACTTGCTGGGTTCGGGGTAAACACCGGGTCCCATTGTGCGTGTTCCCATTAATGTGTTTGTTTTTATGCTGGAGGGGTGGCTCTGGACGTCAGAAGTCGTGTTACCTGCAGTCGTCGAAGGTGGTGCCCGGCGACGAGAGGGCGAGCCGCTTGCGGAGGTCGTCCCTCTCGCGCGTCACCTGCCTCAGCTGGAACAGCACCATCTCCATCTTCTCGCTCATCTGGCGGCTCTCGGTGTGGCCGGGCGGAGGGGACGAAGCTGGAGGAGGCAGATTTAAATAAGAAAGTACCGGAGGCAAAACGACATTTCGGATGCATGAGAAACTGAAAGGTTGAGCCATTCCTTGATGAAAACAAGGAGCTTGTTTTCATTGGCATTTTATCATCATTCTTTTTACTTGTTCACTTCCCATAAATGCTTGAATTTGTCACAGGAGGCAGGTGGGTTTTCCTTGTGCTCAGACCACAGACAGTCTACTTGCTCAAGGAGGACATCAGATGTTTTTTCTGCCCTTCAGCCAATTTAAGAATCGCTGAATAAAAAAAACATCTTGGGAGGGATGCTTTGTAGGTGATTTTTGGCCCCATAGATCAACCTTTTTTCAATAACAAGCTTTACCAGTGTACAGTATCTAGTTCCATTGGTGATACTCACCTAAACTGCTGAGAGAGCTGCTGCTTTCTGAGTCGGACGGCATTGTGGACAAGACACTGTAGGTGGACCCTGTGGAGGGGGTTGGTGGGGAGGGCAAAAAAAACAAAACATCAAAGTCAGTCCCAAATCAGCGCTAGCTTCACTCCTGCATCCCGGTCAGACGAGCACCTCCAGCATTGTATTGCACATCAAGGCTCGGTGGCTTGGGTTACGTTCAGGAAGGGGATTTAGACAAACAGTCAGAAGGCCGGTCGGAGGGAATAATAAGGTGGGACTTTCCCCGGCTCCGAATGACGGCCCTGTGGGCCCGACAGCACTGTGTGGCTAATTATCAGCAGCTTGAATGTGGCATGGACGGGGCCCCCAAAGACGCTCTGCACTGTGGAGTCTGAGGTACGCCTTTTCATCTCCTCTGACAACACCACAGTGTGCCCCTCTGGAAGCCCCTTCCTTTAGTGGCCAAATACAGAAACTGAACAGAAAACAACAAAACAAGTGCAGTTATTTAGGAAAATAAATACATTTTGTGGTAATCCACAAGATTTTGTAAATTAAAAAAAAAACAACAAAAAAAAAAACACTGGCACTTTTGACTGGCACTTTTTAAGAAACGGCCATTCAATGAGTATGAGTTATGTATGTCATCTATATGCCGTTTTGATGAACAATCATCAGAAGAAGGCATACTTTCGAGAAAAGAAACTGACCATCTTAGAGTGAGTGAATAAGAGGGTAAAATAGAGTGTTTCAAATAGAAGTTCTGGGACTTGCAGTGTAATCCAGCCAACACAGACAATTTTATGGATTGCCACTTCAAACATGTAAAATATGTTATGAGAAGGATGCACACTGCCAAAACATGGTGAATGCCAATCTTGAGAAAACCTGTTCTTGCCACTTAAAAGGTTTGGGAGGATGTCTGAACTTCAGACAGTGGCTCCTCTGAACGAACTCTGGGCGTTTTGATGATGCTTTGTTTTTAAAAACCTTTCGTGTGCAGGCCATTCTACATCCAAAACTCTCCACGAGGAAGGCACAGTGAGCACTTCTGTAAAACTCTAGCAAGGCTCTGGGATGAACAGCTGATCAGTTCAGTAAAATCAGCAGCTCCCACCCTTGATATAAGTCCTTACGCTCAACCAGCAGCGGCAGCTTGATAAACGATCCCATTTACCCGCATCCCAGCACTCTAAATCAATCCCTGGCTGGCTGTGTTCCCGCAAGCTAAAAGGAGACTGTGGGTTTGATTAAAACTGGAGGGAACCCAACTAAAATGGCTTGCCCCTCTATTTTTCCCATCGCAGGACTGAAAGAAAGAAAGAAAAAAAAGTGATGTGTCTCAGGAACCGTGGCATCCCATGGATCAAGCACTCTTTGTTCTCGCTCTAGCTTAAGTTTCCCATGAGTCTGTTTGAGCAGAGACAGAGTGTCACAATGGGCAAGGTTCACTGTGGTGTGGCTCGCTCACTTTGCCGTTTCGTGGAAGTCATGTGACCCGGGTCTGAACTGCGGCCCGAGTCTCACTACTCCGCTATCTCATTTGGGCCGATCACTGGCCACTCTGTGCTGACTGGGCCTTAAATGTTTAGCGCGGAAAAGGGAAAGTCGTCAAGAAGGGTCAGAAAGCCCATTCCGCTGAAAAAAAAAAAAAAAGGAAAAAAAAAAAAACCCTGCCTTAAGGAATGATAAGCTCATTTTCAAAGCTGCACATTTTCAAGAGCAGTTTCAATTGAAAACTGACCCACAGCCATAACCAACCCTCAGCCAGTGAATCAAAACTCTGTTCTTTGTCACTCTTACAGCAAGAAAGAGAAAACATTTGTATCTGTGAAGTTGTCAAGAGACGCACACAAAGCCTCTCTACTGATAACAAATCAGATATTCTGCAGCTGCATGGCGATTTGGCAGCAAAAATACAGCGATACCAGAGAATTATTTCAACTTTTGTTCAAATCATTACACACACACCTAATACGAGCTAGTTTCAGAAGTTCACATCGGCCTCAAAGCCTCCTCGGACACATCGCAGTTCGGAGTCTCGTTAATTGTGTTTGTAGTTTCGGGAGAACTCTCGAAATAACATCCTTGAATTGTCCTGAGGAATCCTAAAATCCAATGATTACTCAATTTAGTACAATAACTAAATCCATCGCTTCACTTAGCTGGCCATGGCTTAATTAAAGCAAATTAATCAAAGCAGAGGTACTTGATATTCTGCAGAGAGAGATCATTTTTGTCCCAACAACCCAAAACTAGTAGTCAACTATACGATTCAGTAAAAGTAATGGATCGGATCGGTGCTCGGTGTCGGCCGACACTTAAAGTCAAGTACTCTGAATCGGTATCGGCACTGAAGAAGTGGCATCGGTCCATCCCTAATAAAAACGCGAGATGAAAATCATGGACCGTCATGGACTTTCTGACCCACCTCCCAGATCAAAACCATGAAGCGATTGAACCAGCGGGAAAGATGTGAACTGAGTCAGCCGTGACACATCCACCCTCCTGATGCGCCGCCGTCATTTTTTTACCCCTCTGAAGAGAGCAACAACGCTCGGGAAACAAAAAGGTCTTTGCTTCCGAGCCCCGGAGCTACGGTTAAATATAAAACGGAGAGTATCTCTTGTTTATTAAGAATGAAACAAAGAGCCCTCTGGCTTTAAACCCCCAACCCTTTCGTTTTTCGAACAAATGTCGTTTCAAGACACAAGCTTTATCAATGCAACAGATTCTGCTGCGATTCAGTCGTTTCTTATTATTTTACAGGCTGAACCCATGTTGACGCTGAGATTCAGAGCATGTAATGGAATTTAACTGGCGACATACTGTAAGGGCTCTTACTTGCCATGCACCCCCCCCACGCAATATAGTTCTGATTTCATTGATTATCTGGCCTCGCCGATCCAGGTTGAGAGTTCGGAGTCGACTGGGAGGTGCGGGTGACAGCACGGTTGATTGAAAGCGCGCGTCTACAGCGAGAGACTGGTTTCCTTTCAGGCTGGTCTGCAGGAACCTGTCTGCCCGGTAGCGCACAAACAGCCACGCAGCCGGCTGGAGCTGTGTGTCAACACTGAGAAGGCATAAAACGTCTTTTTTTTTTTTTTTAAGAAACAAAAACAGGCCACTAAACAGCCATCGTTCTACCGTCAAGAGCGAATCTCCTCACAAAATGCCCCGTCGCCGACTAAAATATTGACCTACATCCACGATACAGTTTCCTGTATCATTCATAATTAGCGATTTGCGGAGAGGAAGCGCCGGGAACGCCGTCAGCGCACTAATTGCGACACGATTGCTCGACACGGCGTCGGGAGGAGGAGAAACAATACGCGAATAAACAAACCAGACCTGCAAATGAGAAAGTGTGTCACAGGTTGGCCCGAGTTAAATGTCATGTGCCTTGTGGACACTTTTTTTTTCCCCCTCTGCTGCATCATGAGCCACGGCAGTCGGACAAGGAAGTCAGTCTTTAGTTGAAGGAGGAGGAGGGCGTCGGATTGGAGGTTGCAAATCACAACATTGGACGTTAGCCTCAAATCAGAACCGACTGTGTTTCCTCC
>OMKR01074138.1:0-13113 GCA_900302355.1 Cyttopsis rosea
AACGCCATTTGGAGTCGCTGTTGAATTCGACAACTTGGACAGACTCACCCCACCCCACCCCACATACACACACACACACTCCTTTCGGGGTCTCCAAGAAAAATATGGCAACGATGCAAAATGGTGCAGTGTTGTGGGAATGTACAGTACAGCCACTAGTGCTGTGTCAGGGTTTGCATATTTGATTCTGTGTGGTGTGTGTTTCCTCTTGTCTTCTTATACAGTGTTGACTGTCTGTCTTCATTTCCAATTGGTCTGCCAATCTGTCAATCACAGCATAAATAGAATCCAGACACCTTTTATTTTTTATTCCTATGTGGGTTGCAGGAACCTTTCTGTCAATAGCTCTTGCCTTCATCCAATAGTGTATGTTTCTAGGTCTGCCAGTCGGAGTGTGTGCAGCAATAGAAAGGGCTGAGGGGCTCCCTACAGAGAGGAGTGAGAAGCCTATCTATCTCTGTGGGTATTTGTGATTGGCGGTGGAGTGATAAGATGCCCCCGGGGCAGCGCTCTGCGCTCGTGGCTCTTATACCCGCACTGCTGAGTGCTGTCTTAGAGGCTTTATCTGGGACAAAAGTGGCCCTGTTAAAAAGCTCAACACCGCCGCTCGCTTCAACTAGCCGAGCAGAAACACAGAGAGAGAGGAGGGAGCGAAGCGTCCCCAGCAGAATATAATTACCCGGTTGTCGGTTCAAACGGTGCTGAATATGGTAAGTAGTACTTATCTCCTGTGCGACCTTCCAGGGCCACGCATGTGCTTCTGTCATGGAGACTTAATAGAGAGAGAGAGGGAGAAAGAGAGTGCTGGGTAATCGGGCTATATTACATGCCATTGTGCTTTACATGTGTAGCGCAAAGACACAGAAACCCAAGATAAAGCACTCATTAGCTATAAAATCTGGCGGCACAACAATGTGAATATCACACATTACATACAGTATATCTGCTCACAAATCCTTTCCAAAACTGTAAAGAGAGTCATTTCAGGTATTTGTGCCCCTGTGCCTGGCAATTTAACAAACGGTTTCACCCATTAATAATAAGTCATGTTCAGAGTGTTCAAATTGAGTTTCAATATTATCAAGCACGGTGGAGATGTATGGAGGTGTATTTGGCTGTTAATATCCCATTCTGCAAGAGAGAAATAAAGAAATATAGTAAAAAAAAAAAAGCATAATTCAAACCTAGTTCAGCCTTTTGCCAAGTGTATTTTCTGACAGAAACAAAGTATAATGCAGGTTAAACCACCTACAAGCAAATGAGTGAGCAAACATAATCTCCTAAACCACTTGCCAGGTTATGTGGGCAGCGCCAAGACAGAATGCCAACATGGAACTACATGTTAACACATTCAACTTCCAAAGTAAGGACACACTTTACGCGCTTCATAATTTACAACTGGTGAACTGTGTCACGCAGCATTTTCAATATTTGATGAAACAAAGCTTTGTTCTACTTCACAGTTCTGATGTTTGCATATCTTGCAGTGTGTGTGTGTGTGTGTGCGCGCAGGGGCAGCTGGCAGGTTAATGAGCTCAGTAATAGGCCTGTGGACTGCCATTCACCCCTTATTAATCGGAGACTCCACTGTTTGTCCACACGGCTCAATGGGTCTCTAAACAGCCAATCACAGCTAGACTAAACACTGACAATGCGGCCAATGAGAGCTTGTCTAAACAAAATGCTGATGTTAGGAGATTAGTGTTAATAGGGTATGCCGTACTGTATCCAAGTCAGAATCACATTATTGGGCAGGTGCAACTGTACAGTGATTATCTTGGCGGCACTGGTAACTAGAATCGGCAGAGACCTCACAATCAATACTGTCACAGTCCTTAGGTTATTAGGTGCTACTTCAATAAGATTGTTTATTTTACGGTAAAACATTAAAGAAACTGAGAAGCAGGACTGAAAATTACGCCAGGTTTGACTCAGGAGTCAGTGAGCTCATTAAACCATTTAAAGTGGTCAAATAATAACAGTGTGATAATTAAGTGAATACATTTTCTCTCCCATCCTTGTGTTTAAGGCCACACTTTGGGGGATTTTTCTTTTTAATTGCAAAACCTTTCACCAGTCCAGACAAAACAATTTAATCGTTGACAAGTGCTTCTGCGTGACCAGTTCTGCATGTATTGCTATATTGACCGCAGAGAAGGGAGCGCTGTGATACGTATGTCCACGACGACGCACTGTCGCCAAGTCGAGGCGTGTTGCGTCAGTGACCAGGCACTGGCTCGCTCCCAGCTGGGTTTCATCACGTTTACCACCCATTACATCACCGAAGTTGGGGGGGAGATTACACCGTTGTTTATACTCCCATCACAGCGCTACAAATGAGAGGCTTGCAAGCTTCCAGCTGTGTACCTAATAACGCAGTCTGTTTAGAAGGCTCATCTCCTCCATCAGCCACACTCTTCCATGTTTCAACAGCTAAGTGCATATGGCTGCTAGATCACATCAGGCACATCATGCGGAGATTGTGGCAATGTAGTAAATTGTGTGTTGTGTGGGCGGGGGTGCAAACAACTTTGCAGGGCCAACGTTAAGTTTGAGAGAGTTTCCTATCGCAGATACTGCAATCTATTACTCATGGGAATGATTGTCAGATCATGTAATCCAATCGAAAGACTTTGCATTCACGCCTGAAAGGCAGAGGAAGTGATGACACTGGCTCGAGTACTGTGTTGGTGAAGCAGAAAAGAAAAAATAAGATTTACCTGTTTATTCCGCGATGGAATTTCCATGGCATTGGTGAAGAAAGCTTACCTGGACTGTGGACACCGCAGGATGAGAAAGGACCACCACCTTTGCCCTCTGGCTAGGGCTGATCAGGCTCAAGGACCGGGACAAGCTGCCGTTCCTAGAAGCTCCGGGGTGCCCCACCAGCACCTTCGGTGAGGCGATGGACCTCATGACGGCAAAACTCGAGGAGGAAAAGAAGGGGGGCCCTCCAGGCATGGTCCCCCCACACGGCCTCACCCGACCACAGAGCAATAGACGCGCGGCGTAGAAATTGGAGGACGGCTTACACCCCCCTCTGCCTCCGGAATCTTTATCATACCATATCGCCTCTGAGGCAACAATTGGCCATGAGCGGGGACGTGCCCACAGGGCTGCCCTGTGCGGCCACAGGGACATGACAGACCCAGGGGCCCGCAGATTAAGCAAGCACGCACCCAGCTTAGTCACATCAAGCTGGCGCTGCAACAATGTGCAGCGGCCTGGTGTGCATGCACAATAAGTCCGTCGGTCCAAAGGACTGTCACGAGGGCTACGACGTTCAGTTCGCCTGTCCCCGGCCCACTTTCTGGGAAAAGGAAAAGTCAAATCCGTGGGACCAGACGAGGTTCAGACAGGTTCTCGCGAGAGAAATAAAGGGTAGTGCAGAGAGAGAGAGGCACACGGAGACCACAGCGGATACTTCATGGTGCTGGAGAAAGTCAGGGATGTTTTGCCCGATACTAGACCAGCATGTTAAATGAGCGTCTACTGAAAATGGGATTTACAATGGGACGACAGCCAACGCATGGTGGACGGCGACGCGTCGCATAAACGTGTTACAGTCCCACACAGTGCTATTACTGTTTGCATAACGAGAGACGGGGCCAGCCACGGTTGGGCGTAGACGCGCTGGCACACCTGTGTCTGAAAGCGCCACTCTACGTTTTTGTGGCACCCATCCAGCCGTTGCTGGAAAGAGTGCGGGAGGACATCCCGTTACTGCGGCTGGTGGCTCCTTATTGGCCCAGGATTTGGCATCCACACTACGGACCAGGGATCTGAGAGGGTGAAGCTCCTAGCTTCGGGCCTCTCAGATGCGGTGGTTGCCACTATACAGAGCGCCAGGGCGCCCTCTACGCGCTTCCAGTCCACACTGAGGTGGCATATATTTACCCAGCGGTGCTAACAGCGGGGACACACCCCCTCCGACTGCCCTATAGGGCCAATATTGGAGTTATTGCAGGAACTATTTGCAGAGGGAAAAGCGGCCGCTACACTTAAAGTCTATATGACGGCAATTTCAGCATGTCATGTGGGCTTGGACGGCAGGCATACGGCAGGCGTACGGCCGCCGTACGGCGCCTTTGCCCGGCTTGGGCGTCCCTGATCCCTACTTGGGACATATTGGTAGCCTTGGTAGTCTCCGTCAGGGAGCCCCGTTCGAGCCCCTGCACACCGCAGACTTCAAGGCCGTTTCTTTGAGGACGGCCTTATTGCTGGTGCTCGCCTCAGCAAGAAGAAGAATCATTTATTTGTCATACAAAACACGCATGCAGAGGGTGGTGACGACCCGACACACACACACGCAGGGAGTGGTGAATGATGAGATATTGTCTCTGCATTTATCCCATCCGAGCCGTCTTTCCTCCAGGGGCAGCCAGGAGCAGTGGGCAGCCCTCACTTCGTCGGTGCCCGGGGACCAATTCCAGGTGGTCCATGTCGTGGTCAGCGACAGGACAGGAAAGTGTTTCTCCACGTTTTTAGTTGGGGTCCTCATGTTGGAGGAAACCCATGCGAACACGGGGAGAACGTGCAATCTCCACACAGAAAGGCCCCTGATCGGGAGATAACCCACCGGAGCACGGTGCCAACAGCGCCCCAGGTGGGAAGCACTGTGCCACCGTGCCACAAGACGAGTTGGCGAGCTGCAGGCACTGTCAGACCACCCACCTTGCATGCAGGTCGTGGGTGGAGGTGATAGAGTGGCCATGAGTCCTCACGCATCTTTCACTCTGAAGGTCATTACCACCCCGTTTTGGGGTCAGGTCATTGAGTTACTGGAGCGGCCTTCTCTCCACCGCCTTTTGAGTCGGCGGAACACGAGAGGCTTAACACTTTGTTCCTGGGTGGGCTTTGCAGTGTTATGTGGACCGCGCTAAGGACCTTAGGCGCAGGGGCCAGTTTGTGTGCTTCGGTGCCAAAGCAAAGGGTGGGCCCCTGACCAGGGAGCGGTTGGCTCATTGGCTAGCGGAAGCCATAGACTTGGCCTACAGGAGCCTGTCATTCAATTCAATTCATTCATTCATTCATTCATTTTTTTCAGGGGGCCCCATGGTCCAATACTTTAGACAATGTAATTTAGTGACAGAAAGTGACACGGATTTCACGCGCCACTGGAGACTAGAGTTTTCATGAATGAGATTATTTATGAGACTGGGCTCATCCTCATCCTCAAATGTTAACTCCTGCTGCAAGATTCAATTTAAGATATAATTCATTATATTAAATAAATTGAATAAAATATATTTTATTTGTGATTGATGTAATTTTAGACCTATCACAGCATCGCATCATTTGTGTGTGTGTGTTCGCGGAACACACACTCACTCACACTGAGTTGCAGGACGCCAAGAGTAAAGTTTCCATATTTAGCCGAAAAAGAGTTTAGAACGTCACCGAGAGACCGTGCATTATGTTCGCTGCAGTACCGAAATAAAGTGCCAGTTCTCCACTGCAGAGTTGGCTAGTAAAACGTTTGTTGCCAGCTACGAGCTAGGCTAAGCTAATAGGCTAGCACAACACCAGAGGCTTGCGGTTTGGACACGTGAACATGTTCACACACGCACATATTTTTTATTTGATTAAATTGCATCTTTTGCGGTTATATAATCACACAGGCCGACGTCGCGATTGCGATTGTGAGCAGTGCGGAGGGCGCACGCAGTGTTACTGTTCATGTTGTTGTTATAAAATTGCCTGTGTGGATGCACCCGCCGTGGTGATGTTGTGCCCCCTCACGAAAACCAAATGCCCTGTCCAGTGATCTGCTCTGGTGCCGGGCCTGGACTCTCGTCAGTCCCTCTGGGTTGAACAGCTGTCTGTGTGCTGAAAAAAAGATTGCTATTGCTGATTGATTCGTATCAAACTTTGTTTTGAAGTGTGTGCTTAAAATAAGCAAGTTAAAATAATGCTGTCTATCTTGAACGTATCAGACATATAATTGTTTTTACATTTATATATATATAAAATTGCAGAAGAAAATCAGTCGTTCGCCAGATTCGACCCGCTAGTTCATAAATGTTTATTCATGTAACGTTAACTGTATTACTTGCAGAAAGCTTAAAGGTATTTCAAAGCTCCGTCAGATGCCACACTATCCAAAATCTTTAATCCAAATTCAATTCAAACCTCTAAAATAATGAAAAACAATTCTAAAGAGAAGAAATTATTTAATAAAAATGAATAAATATACTATTATTATAAAGATTGTGTGCTGTACACTGCTGCCCCTTTCATCCTTGAAACCAGATACATCTGTATGTTTTGCGATACTGTATCGATTCTCAAAAGCGCTGACACATGGATTTTCAATTAATAGTTTACATGCAAACATTTGTGGCAGTGGTTCATTTTGTGTTTAAACCCAACAACACACACAGACACACACACCGGGTTGGGGGCCGTGTGCACCGTGGAGGAAGCGCCCGGATCAGCGGAATCAGCTCACTCCGGATGGGGCGGACTCGAGAGGAGCTCTGCTGCCCGGGACTCGCATGTAGATGCCTGGTGCGGGGCTCTATTTATTTTAAAAACTACTTACTGTTGATGTGGATGTTGGTCTTTAATATTCCGTTTCTCCCCCGGTTCTGCTCCATCCCTTCGTGTTTCTCTGGCTAATGGATGCTAACAGCTAATGCTAATGGATGCTAACGGCTAATGCTAATGGTTGCTAATGGCTAATGCTAACTGACTTGTCTTGGGTGAGGGTTGCCAGGTTTTGCCCCAAACTCTGCCCCAAAGCCCGTAAAAGCTGTACATTTTATCGCCAATTAAACTCAGGAAAACTAATGTCTTGTCCACTTTCACGGTAAATTATTATATTTATATGTGCATTTATTATATACATTTAAATCTATCACATAGGGGATGTACTGATAGTTGCTCAGGTGGATTTCATTGATATAGGCAGATGTAATTCCTTTGCTCAGATTGCACAAAAAGCAGTGCTATGATGTTGGATATTACAGAGACTGTGATGAATACAAATGCAGATCTCACTGTTCTGATTGCATCAAAAAAGTAACTAAGAAAACTTTTTTACTTAGATTTTATGCATATGGTAGTGTGCTCTTTATACTATGACAGATTTCCTAAAATTATATATCGCAATATATATATATAATATATAATATATATTGAATCGTAGCCCCTGTATCGTGATACGTATTGTATCGCCAGATTCTTGCCAATACACATCCCTAGACGTGATTAGGTCTGCGCTGCTACATGCTGTGTTCGGCGTGCAGATTTGAGTGCAGGTGCTACAGAAAGTATCCCATAAGCATCTTCCCTCATACGTCCCCTGGCATGTCTGGGACAGACACTCCAGCGAGGGGAGGGGTACGTTATTACATGGACCTGCCTCGGGTGATCACCATACTATCGCATGATGGTATGCGGTCCCGTGAGTAATAGATCGCAGTCCCTACGATAGGGAACGTCTAGGTTGTGTAGACAACCACGGTTCCCTGAGGAGGGACCAGATCTATTATTGTGCTGCGGTACGGTGCCCTTCCAAGGCGCTCAGCAGCGAAAAGAGGTAGAACGGAAGTCGAGCCGCGATATATACCCACGGGGGCGGGACGGAGCCGCAGCATCGTGACTTCCTCTGCCTTTCAGGCGTCTTTCGATTGGATTACCTGATCTGACAATCATTCCCATGAGTAATAGATCTGGTCCCTTCTCAGGGAACCGTGGTTGCCTACGCAACCTAGACGTTTTCTCTCACCAGGTTTACTCACCAGGCGTATTGTGTTGGTTGGTGTGTGTGTGTGGGTCTTGATACTATCGCAATGACAGCAAATCATACCGACATAGTGGAAGTGGTCTGATCTGAGCGAGTGGCTGAGTAACTGAAAATAATCTCCACAGGAAACACAATAGGCCTCAAGTACCCCAGAGTGCATTAGCTGAAAATGGGCCACAGGCATTTTAGTTCATAAAAGAGAGGAGAAATGAAAATCCTCCCGCAGCAAGGCAATAATGCTGCCTTTAATGACGACAAAAGGAATCAACAAAGCGCACAGTTCGCTTTCTAACCCTAATCTAATCAACACTGCGTCTACATTGTTCAGATCACATGGGACAATTGAGACGCTTTATTCGGCACAACTTAAAAAGCGCAGTATTTTGGCTTTAATATAATTTAATTACAGTGCTGCCAGAGTGGTGCTGGCATAAGATCACTCTCTGTTGGCAAAATCCAGACAGTAGCTTAATGTGATTAATTGGTGGCTTTGCTTCCAGTTTCTATATGGAAATTGTCGTCCGCCAGCTGTCATGATGGCGGATTGAGCAACTGGAAGAGCAGTCTGGTTGAAGCAGCTCCCCTTACGCTCTGCAAGCCTCAGAAAACCATTGGTGAGAAAATTAATAAGAATAAGATTCTTGCATTGTTCCGTGTGAGACTGAATGTTGTCATCTCATGGGCACAGCACACAACTCCATTCCGCTGTTTCAGCCTGTGAAGTTCTTCTTCGTTTTAGTAACAGCTAAGAACATAAGGAGGCTCACAGCACAGTCAGAGCAAAGAGAAACCGGGCTCCCATGTGTCGTTGATGTCACACTGAGGAGGCTTTTATTCACTGAGGCACGCTCACGGCAAGGTAACAGCCGTGCAAAAACTCCTGCATTGTAGCGGATGTCTTAGTACAAATCCTTCCTTTGAAGATTTGCTGTAGTTGGGCTGCTGAACATGCCCTTGTCTCTGGCAGCCTGGCGCTCCCAAGCTCCCAGCCGCCTGCCTGAGCTCAGCGGTGCGAGTGGAAACACTCAACAGCTTTAAAAGTTGGCTGTTTCTCAGCCTGTTGTTGCACTCTGTTTTCCGGCCGGGCTGCGGCTCCTGTGCTGCTGACCCACGAACAACATGTGTCCTTAACCCTTTACTGAGCTTTATTTGTCTGCTTTGGTGTCTTCGTGAAGGAGGGTTCTGATATTGATATTGATAGCTAGACAATATGTTGGGGTCGATTGGTGCTTTCTCAAATAATATTTGAGAAGCAATCATTCGTAATTAATTATGACAAGTAGGTAGAGGGCCCAGCCCTAATACAAATACTATTGAAGGACTAGCGGTCCATGCCGGTCTCAACACAGAGACTGACTTACTACCTCAAAGTTCTGAAATAATATGAAATAAAATGCCAATCCTTTTCTTATCCTGATATTCATTGCCCTCACCCGGTGTTCTCCAGGAGACAAAATGTTCCTGTAATTCTCCCATATGGGAGGAATTGTCAAATATTATTTTTCTTTTGTTATCGCAACCTTACCTAAAGGTGCACACAGACTACACAACTTTCAACATCCTACCGTTGCTGGGCTGGTCACACTACAAAATCCTTTTTCTTAATTTTTTGGTCTTGTGGACGTAGTGGTCATGTTACACAAACTACACGATGCGTCCCAGACAAGGGTGTTCAGACTCCATGATCCTACACTCAGCTAGCAATAGTGAAATAAACATTTCACTTCCAATCATTATTTTGAAAAACAAATTTCATGTCAATTTCAACATGTTATATTAAAAACATACTGTAATATGTTTTAAATATGACATGTCAGCTGTCAGTTGTCAAATTGTCATATTAAAAACATATTGTTTTTAATATGACGTGTTGAAATTGACAGGAAATTTGCCTTTCAAAATAATGATTGGAAGTGAAATGTTTATTTCACTATTATATTATAAGAACTGAACTAAAAATGGACCTCTTCCACTGTTGAGATAAGCTGTTTAGAGAGTCTGAAGAAGGGCAAACACATAAACCGGATTAGAGCAAACCAGACCAATATGACATAATCTTTTATTTAATTTATTTTATGATTACTCTTTGCAGTTACCGCGTTGTTGCAAATCACCATTTAAAGTTCTTCTAGCCAATCAAAGCTCAAAGACACGCGGGTGAGTCATGAAGCTGCTGGATAATAAAAGGCTATGGTACTTCTTCCCACCCATACAGTATATTGGAAAAAAGCAGCAGAGAGCTTCATTTGCATGAGCTTTTTCCATACATGCACACTAGCTGGACATACAGAAGAGCTTTGTGATAAAGTGCACTGTGATAAAGAGAGACACTGCCAACTACTGCTGTAACAAAACAGGTTTGCAAACTATTTCATACCTGTAGAATGGTGTAAAAGAGAGCTCAGAATCAATTCATCCATTGGCATCAGGTAAACAATATCCATCTTCGCATCTTCACCAGTGTGTGTTTCTTCTCCAATTAAAGCTACAGACACAGGCCCCGTTGACAGTAAAATAACATCAAACTTGGAAATAAAGCCAGCCTTTACTGGGCCTATTCACAGTGTATTTGAGACTACAAGTGCGTTCACATGCAAGCGCGACACGCTTGTGAAGTGCGCACATTCTAAGGTGCCTTTTAGATTCATTTTACAACGCCACAAGCTCACCACAAGTCATGTGACAACAAATAACCAGCTACATCAGCCACACGGGTCCATCGTCTCTCACTTCCCTTCTGTGCTTTGACCTTCAACAACATCCTGTCCATTGGGCCCCCCCCCGGCTCAGATGGAGGAGAGGCTCATCAAACTGGTTCAAGATTACCTGGAGGTATGTGACCTCTCAGGCGGACTTCATTTAGATATAAACAGGTGGAATGTTTACAGAAACATAAGCTCTCATTTGGGATGATTTAGGATGCAATTATCGTACAGTCCTGTCTCTGTACAAACTTTCCGCAGGTGATTATCTACGATATTCTGTATTTCTTTGAAGGGTTTTCAGAATGGGATGCACCCACATCCAGATATGAAGTGTCTGGGTGAAGTCTTGATTGCTTTTTGGTTGCTTGGTAACCCCCATTGTGACAATGGTAGTGTGTCCTTCCAAGAACAAGACCTTCCCTGAAAAAGGATGAAAAAGGATTTTCCAAGCGTTTTAGGGTGCTGGATGTGAATTACCCTTTAGTCATTCAAACAAAGCGCTGGCAATATTGCTAAGCTAGCATGAGTTGCCGCCATTCTTGCAAAAATAAACATGAAGGAATTCTGAAATATGCAGATTCCATTTTATACACACTATCCACCGTGTGAGTTGAAAAGCTGATGTTTTTCTGATGAAGTGCTGTCCTATTACAGCTGAAGATTAACACCAACAGCAGAGCTTATCGCTACGCTTTCTAGTATTTATTTAAGAATGTAACCTTATCTATGAGAGAGCCAGTGCAGTGAAAAGTAAGTCCAGCCAAGAAAAAAGCCTGTTCTATGTGAATCAAAATATCAGTGATGTACATTCATGCTAACTTTGTGAGTCTATGAAATCTTATTTTGTTTACTTTACACCACTGTAGTGTTAACGTGTAGAAATCATTGACGTGACTCCCATGTTATTTGGCCCAGACACCCCAGGAGAAGGGCCAAAGGCTGTGCAACTTTTAGTAGCGTTAGCAGCCAAACCTCTAAGCCTCTCAGCTTCAACACGTATGTTGATTCTCGTCATAAACATGATGGCTTAGTTTGGTACACTTGAAGAGTAAGAGTAAAGAAGAAGAGTAATGCTGAGCATTTCATAGAAACAAAGGTAATAGGGAAGCCCTATTTCCTATAGTGTTAGGGGAGACTACAACATGCCTCAAAATGGCTCTGAATTTAATTATAGTTGTTCATACATTGGTTATAAATAATAAATAATAAAATAAATATACAATTGTGTAATGAAGAATCATGCGCAATCAAAAATCTATTCCATAATATTCCATTAAAGTTTATTTAAAAAATAAAGGACAGGGAGTAATGACACAAAAGTGAAGAAAGAATGCCCATTTTTTCAATATGCGGGGTAGAATTGTAACTTCTATAAAAGCAGTAAAGAACGCCTTTCTCCAACCACCACACAAATTTGAAAAATGTATGAGATCGCTCTATAACAGCGTGATAGATTATACACTGCAGAAATGGGGGCATTGTCTTTCCACAACCTCTGATGTTCATTCAATTAGGCGCATCACTGTGGTCCCATACAGTGCCAAAAGGGGGAAACAACATCAACAGACTATCATCTGTGCTGTATTGCATTGGAATAACTCTGATGGCTGTTTACATATCACCCAGCCCTGAAGCATTTTATTGAATTCACAGGGGGACAAAATGATAAATGACTATAAATCAAGACACAGCGTAGGTAATATTTAAAAATCTATCTCTATTCATTTATGGCCTGTTTACACCGCTAGTCTGTATCAACTACGTGTTTCTGGAGTTTACACAGTTACCCCTCCGGTAAAAGCCAGTGACTTATGGGAAACAATGCAATGCATACGCTGTATTATGTGGCATATGAATCCGTTGTGGTATTTATAACGCGGCCTACACATTTTCTACATGAGTGGCTATCTAACCCAGACCTTGTTTGATGTGGGTTGCGAGGGTTCCTGAGAGCGCCGCGGTGAAGAGATCTGATATGCTCTCAATGTAACAGGAGAACGCCAGGAAATAGGGCCACGTTGCCTTTGAAGGTCTGAGATGTAAACTCTGCACAGCAAGCCTTGTCTGATGTAACGGTTGTGAAGGATTTGAGGAAGAAACTGACAACAATGGTTCAAAGACCGCTCGATCCTTAAATCATACTTTCCCCCCTTTCATTAACAATAAATGTGTGGAAATTATAACGGGTAGGAATCGAAACCTGCGGGGGAACAATCCAATCCCCTCTCTAAAGTCAATAGGAAAAAAGAAAATAAATTGGAATTGATATACCAGCATTATCTTTTGAGAAATTTTAATGGGATATCATTTTTTGGTACATTGGTACTTTTTATCCCTCCCCTCTGGCAGCATTCAGTGTTCTCAATGCAGTGTGAAAGATTCAGCTGTGAGATGTTTCAATAGGCTCTGCCTCCCACTCTCAAACAGAAGAGCCTCCATCAGGATGTGACAATGGCAGCAGAAAGTCATCGCCACGCCTGCAGGCTTCTCTTCCAAAAGGGAGGCCGCCATTAATTGCCAAGCAGCACATTCCACTGTGGTAATTACACCCTCATCTCTTGTCTCCAGCACTGCCTGGTTCAAAGGGCCGGGAAAAGCGGAAGTCCTCCCGGTGCTAAAAGCAGGGCAATATCCTGACAACGTCTGGCCTCGGCTGGC
>OMKR01074139.1:0-14024 GCA_900302355.1 Cyttopsis rosea
GTGTAAAGTCTCGATGTTATATATATATATATATATATATATATAATTTTTTAATCAACTAAGCAAAATAATCAAAAAAAATGTAACTTAATAATTAATTCTTCTTCTTCTTCTTCTTATTATTATTATTATTATTATTACTATTATTTTGTTTTATTTCATTCATTTATTTTACTCCATTAAAATTATTTAACTCATCAAATAGCCTATAGTTGACTTAAATCCTCTTTAGGACTTTATATTTCCTCCTGCAACCAAGTCTGCAAAGCAGCAGGTAAACAGCATATAGTTATGTTTCAAAACAGCATATCCACATGCTGTGGGATGAGTCCAGCACATAGTCGACTCTTTCATTTACTCTACACTCTTTTTTTTACGTAGCTCTGGTGCTTAAATTAAAAAAACGATTATATTGTTCCTTGCGGCACTTGGGACGAAATTAACTTTTAATTTGTTAAGCTTGATTGACGTGATGGAACAAGATTAATACAAAAAAAAAAAAAAAAAAACAGGAATAGAGAACAAGGTAGTACAATAAAGGGTGATTGAAAAGACAGATAAAGACTGGGAGGAGAAGAAGAAGAACAGAGTAGAATAGAATGTGTGGCAGCTGAAAAAGGGGAGATATGAGGGGTATATGTTATCACAAAGGATAGATTATTTCTCGTTACACAGCATTTAACAGGAATCCTCTGATCCGTGAATAATAATATTAACACAGATGTGAATGGTTAAAGGAACATTTTCGGCGCAAAGGAGAAGACGCCGGTGGATTTAAACAGAATAATCCTTCAATGTCAGGTGGATTATTGAGCATGAAAAACCCAGGTCACTGAGGCCCCTCCATAAATTAATAGGGGTCACGGTGCTTTCAAATAATAATTTGTGGGTCGTAATGTGCTCTAAGGAAGTCAACTGGGAACCCAGGGTGCGTGTAATGTCGGGCTGTTAAACTGCGCTAAATAGTCGTCATTGTAGATCATCATTATTTTATATACATTACATTATACATGTATATCGACTACTTTATTGATCTTGCATCCATAACCTCCCTGGACTGGAATGAACCCACAGTTTGGAATCAATGACGACGGGAAAGTAATTTTTAACCATGTCACACAAATAGAGTCTGATCAATAGCACCTTACAGCTCATTCACTGCCAGAGCTGCATTCCCTGAAACCTGTCGGCTATGACGGGATGAATTGGTGCTTTTGTGTCAAATATCGTCCGGCAAGGTCGACTAAAACAAACGATCAAATGCTTTCAACTACAATGTTCTGACATTTGGGGAAGGAGTAAAAAAAGTCATGAGCTCGGGAAAGACCAACGGTTGGTAAGGCAGACTCAAGTACGTTCACACCCGTGTAAATCAATCTGTGGAATACTCCATTCTGATTGGTCCCTAGTGGCAATTAGCGGTCAGTTATTTCTGAATAATGACCATTGTCGTGAGCAACCCGTTCTCCAGAGTTTAGATCGGATCTTAATCATGAGCTTACTGACCCTGCGTGGTTTGATGTACTTTTAACTGAGGTTAAAAGTTAATTGGTGCTTTCTATAGACCCCCTGATCAAAGTAACTTCTATCAACTGTTGGAAGAATCTTTTCCCTCCTGCAAGGATGTTAACAAGGTTGAGATTATAATGATTCAACATGGATGTTTCAAATGCAGGTCATGGGATGTTCAAGGCTTTAAAAAGTTTTTGTCATGCTTTCGATTTGCAACAACTTATTCATGAGCCCACTCGAGTTTGGAAACTAAGTCAAACTGTCATCGATCTTGTCTTGGTGTCTGATCACTCGATGATTTCCCTGAGTGGGGTTGTAAATTGTACCTTGAGCGACCACTTGTTGATTAATTGTACAAGTAAAAAGCAAAAGGCATCATTCAAGGATCACAATACAATCAAAATTAGGTCAGTCAAGAACTAGTCAAAATGATATTATTGAGTGCATATATGCATTAGACTGGTCTCCAGTGCATGAACCATGGATGAATTGTGATATTCGCTATGAACAAGAGAAACAAAGCCCTTTTCGTTTTTAGGAAGTCCAAAGAGGCTCAGGGTGACTTTGATAATCACAAGAAACTGAGAAATATGGTTTCTTAAGATGATCAGAGAGAGTAAAAAGGCATCTTTCCGTGATAAAATAACGGAACACAAAAGTAACCCAAAGAAACTGTGACAGTCTCTAAACTAATTGGGTACAACAAAAGGCTCAAGACTGATAATAAGGCAAAGACAAATAATATCTGTCTCAACATTTATGGTGAGCTTGACTCTGATCGATCCAAGGTTGCAGATAAGTTTAATACCTTTTTCACATCTGTAGCTAAACAATTAGTAGATAGGCTGCCAGGCAATCTGTGAATCTATGATGGAAAATCGATGTTTCAATACTATTCACAACAGGGAGCGGTGGCGGACTCTTTTGGCCTTTCTATTGTTACACAGGACAAGATGTTAAAGCGATTGAAAGATCATAAATGTTCTAAAGCAACTGGGCTAGAGGATGCCTGCCAGATTTCTGCTGCTGCTGAACATACAGTATTGCACAATATCTCACTCATGTTTTAAATCTCTCCATTGAGTGGTAGTGTCCCAAAAGATTTGAAACTGGCCAGGGTCATTCCTTTGTATAAGAAAGGGACCAAATTGGAAGAGGGAAATTATTGATGTGTATTATTTCTATCAGATTTTAAAAGTAAAGAGATTGATTTTGGCAAATTCTGTGGCATGGTACTATTACACCTCCAGGAAGCCTTACTGTGGACCATCAGATTCTGCTCACTAAACTAAAAGCTTTGGGTTTCAATAGCATGGCTTGTGAGTGGATTTGGGCATATTTGACTGATAGGTATCAAAGAGTTTATATTATCAGCACTTTATCTGAGGCCAGAGATATCAAATGTGGTGTGCCACAGGGAAGTGTCATAGGTCCTTTTCTTTTTCTGTTATACATTAATGACATGAAATCTGTTTGCAAATGTAATATTTTTCTATATGCGGATGACTCCGCTTTATTGGTTTCCCACAAGGACAAGAACATTATTGAGAGCCAGTTAAGTTTTGAATTGAAAGACATCAGTAACTGGCTGTCTGAAAATAAATTGTCATTGCATATTGGGAAAACTGAATCTATATTATTTGGTTCAAAAATAAAGTTGAGTATGTCCTCGGAGGTCAGTATTACAGTGGGAGACACTCTGATTGCTACCAAAACAGGTGATAAATACTTTGGCTGTGAGTTGGACAGATCCCTGAGTGGAGAGATTATGGGACAGAGTTATTACCAAGGTGAACCAAAAAATCTCATAAGGCTCAATTTTTGGATAAGGAAACCCTGAAAATGCTAGCATCGGTTTTAATTCAGCCTCACTTTGACTACACCTGTACTACATGGTACAGTAGCACCCCCAAGGGGATTAAAACTAAACTTCAAACAGCTCAAAATAAACTAGTCAGGGTGGTATTGGACCGTAGCCCTATGACTCACGTTAACCCTTCCTAATTCAAGGAATTAAAATGGTTGACGGTAGAAAATAGGGTAAGGCAGCTGAAATTGAGACTTACACATAAGATCTTGCAATGTGCAGAAATGGGCCACATGTGCATGTATGTCCAGTAAGTGTGTTGATGTATGCATACAGATAGATAGATAGATAGATGTTTTCTTTTGTCTTGCTTTGTAGTTTAAAATGTAAGGATGTATTGATTTTATGTAGCCTATGTGATGGTACGGGGTACCTTAGACATCTGTGACTTGTCTGCTATCTCTGTCTTCCTGGAAAGAGGACCACAATGTAAATAAGTTATGCTTTAACTTCATTGTGTTATCCTCGACATTTTCATTGAATATGTACTGTATTTGTTGCACTGTATGACCTGAATATAAATCAATATATAGATTAATCATAACGTCAAAAAGCAACACTAGTGCTGGTATTTTCCAAATAATATATATTTAAAAGATGATGTGATTACTTTTTAAAACATGGGGAAAGCAGCACTACTTGCTATATTCTGTCAGAGACGTCAGAGAAGATAATTTCTGTCTTCACCAGGAAAAATGTAATTATTTCTCAGTGTCAGTAGCAACATGCGCCACAGGCCTGTCTAGATGGCAGCGATGGGAAAAGAGCGAACTCTGTGAACGTTGTCTGAGCAGAGGGAAATGCATATAAATGAACATCAAAATGGAGGCTGGATGTTTTGTCGTACAAACAAGTTGTGTGCTCCCCCTGGCCAACAAGCCACCATGCTCAACAGGAGGCAATCTGGAATGGAGCTAAGCAGCCATTTGTTTGTCTCTGCAAACAGATTGACAATAGGAAAAATTTGTTTTCTCCGACAAGAGGGACGGCTCAAAGCATCAGCCAGCGGGCCAAACCCAATTCTTCTTGAAATCAGAAAAGTCATTGATAAAAGCCACAAACCTCTTCAAGGTGAGTTCAACTACAGTAAGTATGAATAAATCTCTGTTTCTTTACGTCCAATGTAATGAGTTTGGTTTTAGTTTGCCTGCAGAATAATTCCGGACCATACAAGCCTAACTGCAGGGTAGCTGGACTTCCCTGGCAGAATTATTGATCAGGGATACGCCAGGGCATCGATCAATGGTTCTTTGCTCCCGGCTAAAGGACCTTGGCTCTTGGCTGAGATGGAGCATAGTCATCAGAAGTAAATCCTCCTTACAAAGTAAGAGCTGTCCAGCAAACGCACCAATTAATTCCTCCCTCATTCGTCAAGACAGTTCAACTCACTGAATAGTCCAGCAATAACCTCTTTCCTCTCCCACCATAAAGCCTTTTAGAAAACTTTTAGGTGCATCAACTAAACCTTTAGATCCTAAATAACTGTATCCAGTTACTCCCACTTAGAAAATCTGTTTGTGATTAACTCACCGTGGAAACGTACTGGATTTCCCGACAGAGTTTGGTTTCCCGGGGGAAGTCCACCAGATCCAGGAAGTTGTCCACCACTACTTGGCCGATGATGTCGTGCCGTGAAAATCGGTCAAAGTCATAGACGCTGAAGTGCAGTTTACGTGTAGGCAACTCAGAATAGGCAACAGGAAACAGGAAGACCTCGTCGAACACGGGGTTGAGCGTCTTACGGTGCACCTTGGTCTGATGCTTTGTCATGCGATCAGGCAACAGGTAGATCTTCACGTAAGGGTCGGAGGTCCCGGAGAAGTCCTTGGCTGGGAGGTCCTCGGCTTTGTGGATCTTGACAATGAGCTGTTCGAGGTCACAGTCAAATTTGAGGATAAAATGGAGGCGGCCGCAGCCCCCTCCTCTTCGGCCGCCATCGTCCCCCTCCAGTGAGCGCTGCTTGTAGAGTTCGGGTTTGAGGCGTCCAAGACCTAGCCCCATTCCAGTCAGAGAATCCTGCCTCTGGAACTGGGCCATGTTGAAATCTGGGTTGGAGAGGTTCATATGTCTGCGGATGGAACCTTGCCTGTGTTGGCCAGAAGAGAAAAAATGAAAAAAATGAAAACGTCATACAATATTAATTTGCTCAATGAAACAAGAAATGAATCTGCAGGAGATATTAAACCGGCATGCAGTTTGTAAGTACTCACAATTACATAAGAAAAATGTTTGACAGAATAAAGCAAGGCTGCCAATTACTGAAGATAAATGATAGCTGGGGAAAAAGCTGTTACCACAGCTGCAGAGAAATAAAAATTTCTGTAGCAAGAATATCTTACTAACCCAATTTCAGACATTGAGCGCCCGGAGGGTGGGGGTTCGGTTGTCTGCCTCTGCATACGGGGATTAGTGTGAACACCATTCTCGCGGCCTTTGCTCTGCGCATCAAGGGGAATGTCCGGAGAAGTGTGACTGATCTTCATAGCTGCCTCTGGCGTTGGCATGACCACCGGTGGTGGCGAGACAGGTGTCACCGGCACTTCCACAGACACCACTGACGCCACGGGGGTGGGCTCTCTGGCAATGGGGCAGTGGGATGACTCAGGGTGGTTGTGTGTAGGGGGGTCTACGGCGGTGTAGACCGGCTGTCGCGGTGGATTCTGGGAGGGTAATGGCGGTGCCATGATGGGATTGAGGTGCCCTTGGGGCTCCTTGGTGCCTGGAGAAAGTCCACGCTCCCTCCATGGTATCCAGCAGAGCTTCCAGGAGACAAAGAGGGACACCCCGAACAATGCCAAGCCACAGGCAGTCACCACCAGCGACAAGAGGCTCACTGATACATCTGTTGGGAAGATAAAGAAGACAGGAAAACAGGATATAATGGGATTAGTTTGGCTGTTTTCACGCTGTTGCAGTGCCAACCTACAGTGCGCTGTGCATCCTGCAGCCAGCATTGGCTTTGGCAAGAGCTGCAGGCTCCTTGTCATTGACAGCCAAGGAAAGACATTTTTTGTGTCATATTCTCAGTTGACAAAAATACCTTCCAAGATGCCCTGTGCCTTCCAAACTGTCCATTAAATTGTTGCTAGAATGACATTCAGAACTGAGTATCTACTGTAGATGTGGATGTTTTCCTGGAACCTCTTTCAGCCTAACCTGGGACACATTAGTGGGCTAATGGCTATCCACTGTTTTAAAATTAGTGAAGATATTAGTTTAGATCACTTAAAGTTCTGTTTTGTGCATCAATCTAAGAAGTACAAAGAATAGGACATAAATACAATGATGCATGATGCAGCTACATGTTAAACCAATACAAAATAACCACAGAAATCGAAAAGAAGATAAATGTTTTGAGTTGAACACAATGATAATAAATTATATTTCAATGTGCTTTCCTTACAGCAGCACAGACGTCACGTTTTACCACCATGGAAAGAGGTGTGAGATGGAAACCAGTCACACACAATCACACAAAGTGATTCCACAGAACAAGTGTTTGATTAGTGATTCCAGACAGAGATTCGTCTTCAAAAGGGGGCATTATAATTAATTTAGAAAAGGAATTAACACTAATATGCATTATCCAAACTATTCACAATGGAAGTTCTGTGTAAAATGAGAAATACAACTAACCTTTTGGGTGACATCAACTTCATTAGCATAAATTATCATATAATCTTGTTATTCTTTCATAAAATCGGAGTTGGCGGGGCCAGTGAGTAACTCGAAGGGAATGCAACCTTTAATTTTTGATGAAATTGCTATTTTTCCATCATTGGATGTCGGGAAAAAATGGACCAACTGAAAACTTGAATTTCTGATCCGATCAAATGGCTTTTAAAGAAGATGGAGGAGATAATAGTGCAGTTGCAGCAGCACTTCCACTAATTCCCAGAGTACAGATTAGTAGATTATACAGTCATTCGGTGTGTGTGTGTGTGTGTGTGTGTGAATATATAAAGAAACTAGAAAGCATTTTGTCGCGGCAGATCTCCACCAAGACAGTACACTTCCCTGATACGTGTAATGAAGAGATCAGCTGTGTTGACGCCCAGCATGTCACCAATGAAGTCAATAGAAAGTTCAAACAAGTAGTGAATTTCCGAAAGACCAAATTGATATATTTGTCCCACAGATCTCGATAATATTCCATATCTCGGTCAGAAAGTACCTACAGTGCATATAGACCTTGATGAGACATCTTTGCCTGCTGTTACTCTTTACAATGTGTAGTTTTTGATCAGTAGAGAGACAACTAGAAGAACCCAACTTTAGTCATTTAATTCATATGAAAGCTCTCCATTAGTTTTAAAACCTAATGTAATTTCAATTCTAGGTTTAACTCTTTTATGTCCGCTCTACTCTTATGCACAGAACGGAGCTTATTTTTTCCCAGTCGGACCCCCTGCTTTCTGCGGTGCCTTTAACAAATGGGTGTATTAACAGAACTGGATGAGCTACACCAATAAGATTGAAGTTGAAATGACTAGTCTGCCTAGTCATTTCAACAAATCACCTTGAAGGATTTTCCTGCCTAAATCCAGAATTAGGCCCACACTGCACGCATCATTTTGGCAGCGCGTTCGTGAACCGGCCTGAACGCACACCCACAGTGTGTTTGGAAGAGGGGCAAGTGTGCATTATACATGGAGCACAACACAACAGATGCAGAGCATTCTGCTGCAAAATGGAAAGACTAAAATAAATCAACTAAAATTTATGACAAATCTGCCCTTTATACTTGTGTTGTTGTTCATCCTCACCATCTAATCTGCATTTCCTTTGTGCTCCTTCTAAATTTGTAAAGTGCAGCCTGCATGTTCCCAAAGCAAGGCGTGAATGCTTCTGCCCTGTAATGACATCACGCACCTTTACTGAGCTCTGGGTGACTTTTGGCCTCAATGATGCGAAATGGTACCGTGTAAAGAGTAGTTTCTGAGCTTGTACGGATTTCAAGGTATCTTTATAACAGAGCTGTGTTTTCTTTGGGATATACTGTATATGGGGAACGAAATTGTGTGCAAATGCAGTACCAGAGTTGGCCACCATACCAGGTGAAAAGCAGCCCACCTCCAGCTGGGGGCCTGGCGTTTACCCTAAAGTCTGCCATCTATATAAAAGCAGGACCGGGCTTGACTAACACAGATAACATGCTGCAATAACAACCAAGCCGCCAAATGCTATATACACTATATAACACTATATACACTATGCCCCGAAATGGACTTGGCGCCTCCGTTGGTGTCTGAAGGGATGATTTGAAGCCTTGAGTTTGGACAGTGGGGCGGAGTCTTGCTGTGCGGAAGTGGACAGTGAAACCACCATTGAGAGAAAGGAAGAGACACGGCCACCTTTGCTCGACAGCCATTGAAAGGCCTGCCAACGAAGACAAGCAAACCCTCAAATATACCTCTCGATAAAGCCTTCATATCTTCTTTATGGAAAATCATTCCACATTGCAGACACCCATGAGAAGAAGTTAAAAAAAAGAAAAAGAAAACAATACCATCTTGCCATGATAAACAGAGAGCAAAATGATTTTGCAATATTCCGATGCAATATTTCCATATTTTATTTTCCGTTCTCGCTCAAGAAAGCGTTATTTTGCTTCTTTTCTCTATCAGTACCCATGTGCAATGTCTCGGTATATTCATTTATTTATTTTCATGGCACTCTAAATTGGACGGTCTATATTTGAGAGTCTGCGCGCTAAGCTCACAGACTCATCACAGAATTAGATTCAGAATTTATTTCCCACAAATGACTTCATGAGAACGTGGAGGCTTGCTTGAGTCATGTTTGCATCACATTAGACTTTGAATGGAATTAGATTTCAATGGAACTAGGGGTGACTGGATAGGATACGATTTAGGAAGATGTTTGGTTTGCCGCAAAGGGTATGGAGGACATAGGAATATCTTATTATATTATCTATTGCATAGTTCAGTGCTTAGTATATGCTGCTTAAATCGTGTGGGATGGTCCATGGAAGGAGGATTTTGGCGTGGTTGGTGAAAGTTGTGTTGAGAGAAACACGTTTATGAAATTCAGACGTACAAACCCATTTTCCAAGGTTATAACCTGAATCTCGAGACCTTCTCACGTTGAAGGCTTGGTTGTTGCTGTTGAGCCCCCTACAGTCTGTTCGTTGAAAGCGAAACCCCAGAATTCGAAGAGCGGTATCGTTTGAAAAGTGTGCCGTAGTCGCTCAACGCTGCTATATTTTTCACCCGACATGCGTAGTGAACAGAAGCGTCTCACACACACACACACACACACACTCAGCGTGGAGTTTGAGGCGAAGCAAAACAGCATGATCCTTTGATTCAAAAAGGCTATGTTGAAAGTTCCTCTCAAAGCTCTACCTCCTTCTCCAGACTGAGATGCTCTTCTCTTTCAAGTGCTGCTTTGATGATGCCATCCCTGTATGACTAATGCGATAAACACACATTTCTTAAAAAAAATAAAAAAAAATAAAAAAATACATAAAACAGAGAGAGTATGCTTTCTGGCTGTAATTTAAATTATGAAACATGTTTTTCAACCCATCAAATTGAATCCCCGTCGGTGGAATCTGTATGCCGGGGAACACCTATGGACACGCGGAGGCTCCGAGGAAGCTTCTGAAGCTCAGAGGTTGTTTGGGTCAAAATAAATATGGATAAATCACATATTACATGAAATATTTGGAAGTCTATCCATCCGTACATTCAGCATCCATCCATCCATCTATGTATGCACCTACTGTACCTATATGTCTACATCGCATTGCATTATGTCATTTTGCAGAAGCATTTGTCCAAAGTGACTTACAATAAGTACATTTGTCATCTATCTATCTGTCAAAAAATGTAAAAACTGGGCAGTGTACCATAAAAAAGACATTACAATTAACAATAAACCTCTGTATCAACAATCCACATTTAGAGAAAAGCAGGCTGTGCATCATTACACCGTCATGGCCCCTGACAGTGGCATAAAATCAACAAAAATGACGAATGATTTGTGAAAAATAACCACTCGTTCCACACAACAGACACCGAAGAAGCGAAAAAGGGCGCGTTGCGGTCGGACCACACCGGCTCCGGCGCTGTGACCCCGGAGGATTTCTCGCTGTGATTTTGGAGAGTGATGTTGACGGGCCGGAGGAGGAGGCCCTGGAGACGTGAGAACATCGATCGCGCTAGAGCACGTAGTTAGCTTGGCAGGTTGCCTCGCGCTGCCAGGAGGAGGAGGGAAAAAAAAAAGAAATAATAATAATCTATAGACACCTGGAGGGACTGACAGAGACTGAAGCGGACTAAGTTTAGAGCCGGAGACCACGGAAGGTTCTGGAGAGTGGGAGGTGTCCCAGCGCTGAGAGAAGGAATAGTTAGGATCCGATGTTTCCATTTGCAAACCTCGAGAGCGGTTTGTAATGACTGTGGACGCCCGTGGATGTCGTACGGGGAGCGCGAGGAGGCGGCGCGTCCAATGTCGATACCGTGATATTTGGTGAAATGAACTCAATTACAGTGAAGTCGTGCTGTTTTCTGAACTTCAGACTGTTCTACCTTCCTACCCGTTTAGGTCGTAATATCCACATTAGTGATGGTTGTTTCTTAAATATCTCGTGTGCAAATGCAAATATCTTATGAAAGCACCAACAGCCGTCCCCCGAATTGTCATCAAAGTGTCGGTTATGTAGGTATTCGTCCACAAATATTGAAATTTTTGATTTTGTCGATATCGCCCAAACCCCTAATTTCCCATTCCCAGCATTGATGGACATAGTGGCATAACACGGACTGTAATCATGATACAAGAGTAAAGCACGTGTATATGAATCTCATGAATGGCTCTGCTGATGCCTGACCCACACTACAAGACTTTTCAAATCTTAACAGGAGACCTATAGTTCCTATAGTGTGTGGACAGCCCAAACAGCACACCACACACTAACAGAAGCTGCACAAGATTTGACGCGGAGGTGTGGCTCCGCGAGTCCCAAAGACTCATCAAACGTGACTTTGGAGTCAACCAACATGGGGGGCGACGGGCTCGAACTAGCTGTGCTCGATTTTGCAATATTGTTTTTTACAGAGAATCCAAAAGGAAAGAAGAAAAAACAATAGATGAAGTGATGGCGACGGCGTGAACATGGACCGGACAGTACATGTTACTTTATGCTTTGAGTTTAGCTTGGCTCCCAATTGGCCCCCAAATCGGTCTTTCCCACGTGACAACCCACAGACAATGATGGATATTGAACATGGTTCATATTTGCGATTTGTGATCGGCGCCGCCAGGACGGACTTCCGTCCTCCTAACATCCCTCACACCACAGGATAATCTGGCTCGATAATCTTGAGAACCATCAAAAAATCTGGACTTTGCTCGCGATTGTCGGAAATCGGGCCCAAAATCAGCTTCATCAGTTTTAAGTTTTTCCTAAGAGTTTGAATTCCTTACCTGGTGTAGTACCAGCGCATGTGAGAAATGCACTTTATTATCTTATAACAATGAAGAGGTCCAGGGTTTATCCACACAAAATTACAATGCAAGTCGAGATTCAGAGGAGGAATCCTCAGTTTGCCACCTGTCACACTAACAAATCCAGCAGCGTGATGCTCCTGCGGTGCTTTGGACAGGATGACACTCAACGCATTGCAACAAGTGGAAGAAATAAAAAAATACTGTATTACGAAGCAGCAGAAATAACATTGCACGTGACCGATTTGAAGTGTGTGACTAATTATCCCACACACACACACACACACACAGACTCTCTCTCTCACACACACACACACACACACACGCAAATCTCTACACCTGGACAGTCCTGACCCTGTTTCTCTGGGTCACATCTGCCAGTGATCTATGGATTTGGACCGAGTCATATTTCTCCCAGAGAAATATGACTGTATTATTTCTCCCAGAGAAATATGACTGCTCTTTTTTTCTTTCTTTCTTTCTTTCTTTTTTCTTTCTTTCTTTCTTTCTTTCTTCCTTCCTTCCATCTACTTTTCATTTTGTCATTTTGTCAGCGCTGCGGGGTGACACGTCTCAGCTGGACTGGTGTAAAACTCTTCACATGGTTCTCTGATTGCAGGCAGACAGACAGACAGACAGACAGACAGACAGACAGACAGACAGACAGACAGACAGATAGATAGATAGATAGATAGATAGATAGATAGATAGATAGATAGATATATTCAATATCTATCTGTTTTTATCTTTTATTTTATTTCCATGCTTTTATTCTTCTATGTAACGGGGAAATGGCAAATAGATCATAGGTGATTGATAAGGTACGGAAGGGGGGATTTGGGAAAAGAGAGAGAGAGAGAGAGTGATAGAAGGAGTGACATGACAGTGGTTTAACCTGATGGCACAATGACTCTTGCAAATGCCTGCACAATTTTAAGCTTCCTACTCTCTCTCTTTCTCCCTCGCCCTTCCCCCCCATCTCTCCCCACCCTCCCTCTCTCTAGGGGGTGTTGGTATTTAAATTATTTTCTTAGTATCTATCAGTGTAGACCACGTGGTGATGGTGATAAGGAAATGGGAACTTCAAAGGAGACACAAAGCATGAATAAAAATGTAGTTTAAAGAGAAATTAACATATATGCATATTGTTTTCTAAAAGGAAGGGCCCTTCCAAATCAGAATTTTGCACCATATTTGACTTTTCATATAGCCTATATTTATTTTGATGTATTTTCACAATCTATATATTTTTTAATTTTCACCATATTTGACCTTATTTTCTTCACAATTTTTCACATATTTGGGTTTTTTTTTCTTCAGTATGTTACTGTATTTGAATTCATTTTCACAATATTCTTTGGATATTCTTTCACCAAATGTCACCATATTCTTTCAATATATTGATTGTAATTTATTT
Organism: Cyttopsis rosea; assembly: GCA_900302355.1. Lineage (NCBI taxonomy): Eukaryota > Metazoa > Chordata > Actinopteri > Zeiformes > Parazenidae > Cyttopsis > Cyttopsis rosea. Next base: position 13,272 of record OMKR01074139.1, read on the forward strand.
CCACTACATTTTTTCCATATGAAGCCTATGAAGCACTTCCATCTCCAATATTCAAATTGCTGCACCAAATTATGACTACAATGACGATAAGGTTCAACAGGCTCATATATAGGTCCACATACACCGTGCACGCTCTCTGCTGAATGCATGTGTGTTGGAAAACGACACCAAACGTGCACACGGTGCTGGTTCCTCACCTGAGTCGCTGGGTCTGGGTCTGGCCAGGTCTCTGAAGTAGTAGATGAAGTCCACGCAGTGCGTGTTCTGCACGTCACCCTTGGAGCACAGGTCCGACAGCAGCTCCAGAGCCGTCTTACAAATCTCATCATCTGTGTCTCCAGGCATCTCCCACCACCAGCATCCTCCTCACGGATGGAGGGGATGGAGGGGATTCCACCACACCACACCACACCACACCACACCACTCCTCACCACTCCCAGTCCCAGTCCCAGTAAACCCCGCTGGTCCACGGTGCGTAAAGAGAGTCTAGTTCAGATGAAATCCAGACCGGGACTGTGAACTGTGATCCCCATTCAGGTTCCGGTTCCTCAGTCAGATGAGCTCCTCACACCCCATCACCTCGGATCTGCCACCGGTTGAATCCTCCACGCATCCCCACCGCCACTGCAGCGCACGGTGCCGTGCACACGGTGCGCGGGTGCTCCAGACTCACCACCGCGCAACACCGGCTGCTGCAAAGCGGTTATAGCTCTGCAACGCATGCATTTTGAAGGAAAACCCAAAAAGATAAC
>OMKR01074142.1:0-12001 GCA_900302355.1 Cyttopsis rosea
ATATAGGCTTGTTATTATAATCTAGTCCAGGTTTGACAACTATAAGTACAGTAGTTTGACTATTATAAATACAGATCTAGACCTGGTTTTAGATGGTCTGTGTCCAAAAAAAATCAAAGATTTCAGAGGAATTTGAACGCGCCATGAGCGTCATCGTTTTTTCAGCAAAATTATGTAACTTTTGGTAGCGGCACGGCTCAGTGGTTAACACTGCTGCCTCACAGCAAGAAGGTCCTGGGTTCGATTCCCGCCTGGGGCACTGTTGGCACCGTGCTCCGGTGGGTTATCTCCCGATCATGGGCCTTTCTGTGTGGAGTTTGCACGTTCTCCCCGTGTTCGCATGGGTCTCCTCCAACATAAGGACCCCGACTAAAAACGTGCAGAACACTTCCTGTCCTGTCCCTGACCACGGCATGGACCCACCACCTGGAATTGGTCCCCGGGCGCCGACGAAGTGAGGGCTGCCCACTGCTCCTGGCTGCCCCTGGAGGAAGGACGGCCAGGATGGGATAAAAGCAGAGACTGTATCTCATCGTTCGCTACTCCTGCATGTGTGTGTGTGTGTGTGTGTCACCCTCCGCATGTGTGTGGTAAAAAAAACGTGTGATGAATAAATCATTCTTCTTCTTCTTCTAGCTGAACATTCTGGCTTCATAAAACGTACCTCAAATAAATTTAATGCATTTATTTTAACTAATAGGATATTTTTTTCCAGATCAAGTAGAGGAAAAAATTAAGGAAAATTATGGAATCACTTTGTAATTTGTATTTCTAAAACAAATACCAACAAAAGTCTGAATATGCAAATTAGTCTGCAGTTAAAGCGGAGTGTTTGCAGACCTTAACAAGCTGTTGGACTTGGCTAATTGAAGGGAAACATGGAAAGGATTATCAAACTCCTTCAAGAAGGAAATCCAACACGGAGTGCGGCAAAAGATGTTGGTTGTTCCCAGTCAGCTGTGTCTAAAATTTGGCGTAAGTATAAACAAAATGGGAAGGTTATAAAAGGAAAACATACAGGTAGACCACGGAAGACGTCAAAGCGCCAGGATAGAAAACTCAAAGCAATCTGCCTTGAAATAGAAAATGCACAACCAAACAAATGAAAAACAAATGGGTGGAAACAGGAGTCAATGTTTGTGACAGAACGGTAAGAAATCGGCTGAATGAAATGGGATTTACATGCAGAAAAGCCAAATGAAAACCAGCACTAACACCTAAACAGAAGAAAACAAGGTTGCAGTGGGCTAAAGAGAAGAAATCATGGAGTGTGGATGATTGGATGAAAGTGATATTCAGTGATGAATCACGAATCTGCATTGGCCAAGGCGATGATGCTGGAACTTTTGTCTGGTGCCGTTCCAATGAAACATACAAAAATAACTGCCTGAAGAAAACAAGCAAATTTCCCCAGTCATTTATGATATGGAGTTGCATGTCAGGTGAAGGACCAGGGGAGATGTCAATCATTAACTCAACAGCAGGTGTACATTGAGATTTTGGACACTTTTCTCATTCCATCGATAGAAGATAGGTTTTGTGATGAAGTCATTTTTCAGGATGACAATGCATCTTGCCACAGAGCAGAGTGTTAACGCTTTTCTTCAGGAAAGGCATATCAACTCAATGACATGGCCAGCAAACAGTCCAGATCTTAAACCTGAAAATTTATGGTGGAAATAAAAAAAATGGCCCATGACATGGCTCCATCCTGCAAAGCTGATCTGTCAAGCACTATTTGAGAAAATTGGAACCAGCTTGATGGAGAATATTGTTTTTCATTAGTGCAGTCCATGCCTTGAAGAATTCAGGCCATCATAAAAGCCTGAGGAGGAGCAACAAAGTACTAATTGTGATTTTTTTTTGTTGATGATTCCATAATGTTTTCCTCAACATTGAGTGATTCCATATTTTTGTCCTCTACTTGATCTGGAAAAAAATATCCTATTAGTTAAAATATATGTATGTAATTTATTTGAGCTATGTTTCATGAAGCCAGAATATTCAGCTATTAAACAAAATTTGTGTTGTTTTTGTATTTGCTATGAAGTAAAAAAGCTGGATGAACATCCTCAAAGGATGCTGATTCCATAATTTTTGCCAGGGGTTGTAGCAGGTGGCAGCTTCCAGAGGTAGTCAGTAGATTCTCTCTGTGTTTGAAATTGTCGTAATGTTTTTTACATTTCCTTTCTACATTAGGCTTTTTTTTAAACATTTTACAAATGTCAAAGCCTTGGTAGATTGCCATCTCTTCAATGAAAATATTTTTTAAGTAGGGGAAAGAAAATCCTGTCAATGTTTTACATTTTATTGGTTTGCTTGGTAACACCATGCATGACCATCTAAGGGCCTTTTGAAAAAAGGATGCATTTTTGGGCGCTCCATGTTAATTGGCCTTTCATACTTATGTTTATGCTGTCTAAGTGAGTGTCATCGGGTACCCCAAAAATAGCTGCTGGAGCACTAGCTTGCTTGATTGTGCATAATTCTTCAGACGACCAATACTGTGGACCAATTAGCTCTCAAATTTGGGGCATGACAAAAACATGAGTGAGGTCTGCAGGGCCACTGTGACACCTACCACAAGTTTCTTCTACCCCTGTATTTCAACTCCAAGCTGAGAAAAGGAACTGTTATTTACTTAGTCCAGGTCACATAGGTCTGATATCAGCTCTTTTTCCCAATATACCCATATCTTGATGAGTTGTACATCTTTGAGGAATATTTTAGTGTCTAGACATTTTAGATTTAAGACCTTTCACACTAGGTCTTTTCGCATGGATAGAGCAAACCTGAAAGTATGGTGAAAACAAAACTTGTTCGGCAAGTATAATTTTCTAGAGAGGTCATTCAAAGTTGCAAATACTCCATCCAGCCTTCATCTTCTGAGACCTCCTTGTGATGGAGGCGCTAGGTGACCTGCAAGGGTACAGGAGTTGAGTGAAAGAGCCAGAGTTTGGAATCTGACCAATGTTTGTAGATGTGGACGAGCAGTTTGATGATTACTGTAAGTTTTATGTGAGGAGAGTTGCCATTGAAGAGCCCAGAAAAATGGACTGATTTGGGAGATTCATTTGGTTGCACACCAGACGTGCTGCAGCATTCGGAATTGGCTGTAGAGGTCTGTAGAAGCCCAGCCTGAAGAGAGTTGCAATAGTCCAGGCAGGAGAGAACAAGTGCCTGGGCAAGGTGTTGTGCTCCTTTTCTTGAGAGGCCTGACCTCTAACAATGTCTTGTCTGTCAGGGTGAAGAGGTGGTTGTGATAGAAAGGCCCTCGAATAGACAATGGAACGTGTGAGGAACTGAGACCACATTCTAATATTAAAGCCGTCACTTGGATTGTTGGCATACTGCAAGTTGAGCAAAGGGATTTAGAATTGACTCAAGCTGCACGAGAACATGAGAAACATCAACTGAACTGTGTTTGACAGCAGGCTGCTTTGGGGTATTCAATCCAATAAATAATTTTCTGTATGTTTACTTCTTAATAGTAAAACAGTACATTTAGAAGAGCCAGCAGAACTTGAGTTCTGGTTCTTTGAAGAAAATCCCTATGTATTCTTAGTTTCTTGCCTCCCCTACAACAAAGTTGTTATAAGGCTATCTACAAATGCCATTGGGAGAAACACGGGAAGGCATTGAAAAACATTCAGAAATAGTGGTGGATGTTTGTTTTAACACAATTTACTTAACTTACTACTTTACTGTTTTACTTTGAATGGTACTCCATCTCTTAAAATCCATCTTTAGTTTAACCAGCAACCTGAAGACCTTTCTGTCAACATATCTCGAGGGTTGGTTTGATTTCCGGAGGTTGATAAGTTCATTGGTCCTTCTGTGGAAGTTGGAGGGTAATTCATTTAAGGCAAAAGCTTTAGAACTGCGACTGTACAAGATTTAACTTGTAGTCACACATTATATTGAGTCGGATACATGGAACATACCATAAGCATACAGTGTACTCTTTTCAGCTAATACTGAGCACCGATACAAATACTGAACATTTTAGGTTTGATAATAGTGAGATGGCTGATTTTGAAGACCCTGTGTGTTTACTATTTTCAGTAATTGATTTATTCAGTTATTCAGTGCTTTGTTCAAAGCCAATCAGATATAACATGATTCTGTCATCAAGTATCAAAAGTAGAACATGATCTTTAGGAGCAGTATTGGGTTTAGGTATCCGTTTTTATGATTACGGGCACGAGTACCAGACCAGACATTCTGTAGCCAAAAGTATGTGGACCCCCGTCTAATTAATGGCTTCACTACCGTTCCAAACTGCCTCTGGAAGCAATGTCAGCACTAGAATTGTTCATCGCGAGCTCCATGAACTGGGTTTCTATGGCCAGGGGCCTGGGGCTGCTTTTCATGGTTTGGGCTCCTCGGCCCCTTAATTCCAGTGAAGGGAAATCTTAATACTACAGCATACAGTACAATGACATTCTAGAGAATTGTGCGCTTCCAACTTTGTGGTAACAATTTGGGGAGGGCCCTTTTCTGTTTCAGCATGACAATGCCGCTGTGCGCAAAGCAAGGTCCATAAAGAAGTGGTTTAATGACTCTGGTGTGGAATGGCTTGACTGTCCTGCACGGGGCCCAGACCTGAACCCCATTCAACACCTTTGGGATGAATTGGAATGCAGACTACAAGCCAGGGCCATGGGGCCCACCTGATGCTCTTGACCTCACTGTTGCTCTTGTGTCTGAATGGGAGCAAATCCCCACAGCCATGTTCCAAAATCTAGTGGAAAGCCTTCCCAGAAGAGTGGAGGCTGTTATAGCAGCAAAGGATGGACCAACTCCATATTAATGCCCATGGTTTTGAAATTAAATGTTCAAGCCCATATGGGTGTGGTGTTCGGGTGTCCACATACTTTGGCTGTGTGTATCTGTACTTCCCTGCTACTGAGGGTCCAAAGAAATGACACAACTGGATTGAGGAGAGTACGCAATGACAAGGGGAGGATGAATGTTGGTGAAGGGGGGCAGGGGGCTTCAAAACCCATTTGATCATTAAAAAAAAACAACTAAAAACGTTTGAACTCATCGACTTCCAGGGTAGATTAAATCCAGCGCAATGAGCTCTCACTGGGAAGCCAGTGCCTTACGTAATGTATTAGCAACAACATTCAGAAGTGGGATGGGGGTGCTGTGAGCCACACTTTGATGTGTCCTGTCGTGGTCGAGGTATCAGGATAAACAGATCCCCCTGTGAGGGTTTTGAGGGAGGAGCCCAAGTTCCAAAGACACCCTTTTGGATAAGGAGCACCAGTTTGGATGGAAAGTGTTAGGATTGAACCTGAGTGGGTAGCAGACGCTCTGCCACTTTGCATTGCTGTGATCGAGTTGATAAATCTCCTCCAGCTGTGGAGGTTCGTTTCTATGGTGTGGAGGAATTCAATGGAGATGAAAACAAGCCCAAAAGAAGATGGTGGTAAAGTACAGTGTTGAATTTACTATGTATACAGAGTACACACACACACTTCTCCCTGCAGACTCCCCTCAATAAGACAGACACAAACGTACGTACACACAATATGATCCTGCTCACCATTAACATTATGACTTTGATACCCTATTATTATTATTTTTATTTTTTTTGCGGGTGGATGAGGAAATGGCCATTAGGATTAGGAAATTATGGATTAACATGTGTGTTTTGCAAATCCACTTGGCAGCGTACCATCTAAGATTTTCACTGGCTACTTTTCACTGGCTAGTACAGTAACTCCACCTACTCTATCAAACCCCCACTTTCCTGGCTTATCATAAATGTCATCACCTCATTAGGATAGATGGTAATGTTCGCCACAGGCGTCTTGTAATCCATCTGTTTTTTATAGGTCCTACAGTTTTCTTCCTTATAAAGACCGGGGCCTTCCAAGAGCCTGTTTTCTGTGGTCTGGATCTCATTGTCTTTAAACAATTTGAAACAGGCTTCAGGAAATTTGATTGGACATTTTGTAGTTTATTTGTAGTGCAAGTCCAGTGCTCGGAGTTAACATTTTGGCAACCAATAGAAGCTGGTGTTTTGATTGTTATTTTGACAGACAAATATACCTTGTACACAGCCAGATGGCCACCAACCCTTTTTTTCACTGAAACACCTTTTGTTTAAGAGTTCAAACTTCAAAGTCATCAACATCATTGTGCTTGTCTTTGAATATAGCATTCCTCTGTTCTGGGCTTTCAGAGAAGGCCACAGTGGGGGACCTGAGGCCATAGAGTTGGCGCAGCTTAAGCTCCACGAAGACACGAGCGAGCCCACCTCTCCCCACCTCCAGACCATGGGTGCTCTCCTCAGGGAGGCATGCGTCCAGCTCCCTTCGATCCGGGCGTGCTTCCTCACTCATCTGGCCCACCTTGAGCCTTCCGTCCTGGGCTCCAAGGACGCCTACCTCGGCAGGAACCCCTGGGTCCACTCGCAGCTCCTGCCAGAACTCAGTGGGCCCACTCTGCCCACCGACTGGCCCTTCCTGCCGCTCGTCAGCTTGTACGAGCGGATGGAGGTGTCGGACGGGGGTGGCGTCCCGGCGGAGGAGCTCCCGCAGGGGGCGCTGCAGGCCGTGACGCACTGCCTCCAGTGGCTGCTGCTGCTGGAGGTTTGGAGGGAGGACACACTGAAGGTACAGAGCCGACAGGAAACCCCAATTTCTGAAACACGGCTCCCTTCGAACCCCTGGTGGTTTCATTATCTGACATTATCCTTCCCAACGCCCAGGGGGTTGTCTCTCCACGGCCATAATGGATAATATTTATAATAAAATTTTCATGTCATTCATTCATTCAATCATTTTAATCTTTCTGTTTTTCATTTTCTTGTAGGTGGTCCTTCCAGTTGCCAAGCTTGCCCGCTTGTCCTGTGTGTTCTTGTGTAGCAGTGACTTGTTTTTGGAGAGGCCTGTACAGAGACTGGCCTGGGCCTTGCTCCAACTACTAATTAGGTATAACAGAGAAGTCATAAGAGACAGTAAACTCGTAATCATTAATCTGTCTTATCCTGATGATTAAATTATAAAAAAAATTCAGTACAGATAACAAGATGAGATTCGGTGCAGATGCAAAATTTCTTACAAGCTCCTGAAATATGAACCTTTCCCCTCACACAGGCCGTCCAGACTCGGCTCTTTAGACCTGGACGTCCCTCCACCCGGACTGGCCTCCTTTCAGGACCTTTATTCCGCTCTCCTGACCCAGTACGAGGCCGTTTCTTTCGGAGACCGGCTGTTCGGCTGCTGGATGCTGCTGCCCCTGCAGAGGCACTACAGCACCACCATGAGGTTGGCTGTGTTTGGAGAACATGTGGGCATGCTGCGGTCGCTGGCAGTCACCTTTCAACAGGTATTACCACACATTCTGATGTGGTTTAAAGTGGTAATCCGTAAGATCATATGTGTTTGGGTCCCAGAATTTTCATTCAAAGCTGCAAAGTCTTTTTTTGTTTGTTTTGTTTTTGAGTTTACCCTCGTCTTTGCTCTTAAACGGTATTGTCTCTGCCCGATCTTTGCATTCTTGCCCTGGAAAGGTGGGCCCTGCCACTAACTAACATGCAAATACATCAAATGGCTGTTTCTCATGCAGTATCAGCTAATTAGATATGGGAGAAATATCAAACATGGGATTTAATCATGGGAAAATAATTTGAACGGATTGCCACCTTCAATACACAGGACTAAATGTTGGGGGCTGTACTTCTCCCATCTTCATTTCTCCTTTCCAGCTGTCCATCCCAATAGAGAGATTCACGTCTCCTCCCGAAGACTCTCTTCCCCTCCTGCGGCTCTACTTCCGCTCCCTGGTGACGGGTTCGCTGCAGCGCTGCTGGTGTCCCGTTCTCTACGTGGTGGCCCTGTCTCACCTCAACTCCTTCATCTTCTCGCAGGGTCCTGCAGAACAGGTACGGCGCTGCGCAGCCCCCAAGGTGTTTTACATGATGTAACTCTCCCCTCAAACCGAGGTCAAATGGGGACAGGTTTCTGCCTGTTTTGATTTTTGATTTCCAGTAAGTATTAAAAAAGGAGAATGACAGCGTCGGACTGCAGCTGCGCTTACTGTCACCTCTGATTCACTTCATTTTTTGGTTTATTTGTTTTGTTTAACCAACAACAAAGGCGACGGCTTATTTCCACTTTTGTACAATAAAATATTTGGATTATTTGCGACCATCTGGAAGGTGAACTCTGAAGTCTCTCCAGCTTCACTGAACAGGAGGTGCATTTTTATGGCCATGTTAGGAATCCTCCGGGACATTTTACAGGGCACATTGCCTGTCAGTGCTTCAACGAGCGAGGCTTGCAACAGCAAGCCTCATAAAGATCATAACCAGACACTCTGAGTCTGCAGCATGACGATACAATGCACAGAGCAGCTCCAGCTTAAGCTTCCCTTCGTCCCGCTCTGCAGACCAGGTTTTCTGTCGCTTGAAAAGAGAGTCAACTTGTCAAACTTGTCACCACCTGTTTATGTTTCCGTCTAATTCTGTTGAATGCTTTTCAATTAAATATTCTCACATTACTTTTGTAGTCCAGCCTTCTTGTCTTGCAGCGTATTCATTCGCTAGAGTCACAAGACGTCAAGTCGCAAAAACCTTGATTTGTTTCCATCTTGTTTTGCTTTATTCAAGTGTATTTTCTTTGTATGTGAACTGGATTGTCCTCTGCCCGCAGGAGGTTGAAGCAGCTCGGCGCAGTATGCTGAGGAAGACCTACTACCTGACCGATGAGGTGCGTTCCTACATCTCCCACCTTCACACTCGACTCATCCTTCGTCTTCATCCACCCACTATTCCCTTTCCCCTCCATCGCTTCCAATCCCTACGCTGCCTGCCGTCTTCACTTCCTGTCTCCTCCACTTTCATTGATCACTTTTAATCTATCGATGCTCTTTTTCCTAAAGATAACGCCGGTCAGTCAGAGCAGGTTTGACTGAATACAAGAGTTGAGTTGAATAAATGATTTAAAAGAATTGTTAATGAATTAAAAACGTTTTTAATTATTTCATTTGCCATTTATCATTTACTGGCTCATTATTTTTTAACTCTCCACAGAAAATAGAAAACTATTTTCTCATTCCTAACACACGTTTAATACTTTCCCCATGCAATATGATAAAAGGCCTGGATGTTATGTGCTGCATCAATGTCATTGTGAAGAGTTAAATATTACATATAAGGGCTGGTAAATGACAAGCGATAGTAAAATAAATGTCTTTTTTATTTTTGTCAACTCATTGGAGCCAAAGTGTGTACTGTATATTTTATTTGATCCAAATAATATAAAGGTACATAACCTATTTTGTTTCTTGCGTATGTCTTTTTTTGTAATTCAGATATGCTATTGATCTAAACCAGGCTGTTGTCCTGCACCCTGAGGCCTCAATCATCCTACATCCCCCTGTTGCCAACTCTCTTATTCCTTCATGTGCAGGTGTTGAGGGACCACCTACTGCGGTTCCGTCTGCCCCAGCATCAGTCGGCGCTGGGCTTTGACACCTACCAGCAGCTGCCTCCGATTAGGGCCGAACGTCTGGATAGCGTCCTGGGAGTGCAGCACAACAGCCATGGGAAGGAAGGAACCGGGCCGAAGAGATGAGAGTACAATTTGGAAAAATAATAAAAAATAATAATAGGAACAGAAGGAAGAGGATAATGAAAGAGTGCGGGAGTGGCAATACAAGGGCAAAACAGGAAGAGGAACGACACTTGATATAATGCGTTTGTTAAGATCTGTTCAATGAAGGTATTTCTAAACAATGATTGAAGCTTTATTTGATAGAGTTGGCTGATCCAGCCAATAATTTTCAAATGACTGCAAAGAACTTTTACAGGTGTGACTAAGCCGCGTGGCGTGTAACCCAACCCACAATGAGAAGAGCTTGTTTGCTCTGTTGGATAGGCTAATTATGGTGTAATGGTTGTACAGAAACAGAGCAGGGAGGCTGTTTACATCAAAGGATGAGGGGGAAAATACGAAATGGCATTCTTTGTCAGTGCCTGCATCATGATATTATTTTCAATAAAAGTGGCTGTGCTTTATTGGCTCTTTAGATATTTTATAGGAACACCGCAATGCAAGTGTTATTAACAATGAAGTGTTAAAGATGAAGTGTTGTTTTTTCTCTCCCAAAATTAAAACGGGAGTTGAAAAACATCCAATTTGGTCTCTCTGGGGCAACATTAACCCTGGCTCCACAACCACTAAAATATCAGATTATCCGGATAAACGGCAAGCGTTGTTCCCTTACATTGCCACCAATCAATAACGCTCACTCTGAAATCCTCCTAATCTTCACCAACATGGATCCCATTACTTTTCCATTGAAGCTCCCTCGACCAGTGCTTGTCTAAAATCAGATTTGGAAAATGCCCACAAGGGTCTGGTGGGGACAAAAGCAGTGTTTGTGTTTTTTTTTTGTTTTTTTTTCTGTGTCCATGTGCTGGGCTCTGTGCTGGGTGGACTGTGCTGGGAAAAGCTCCAAAACTAAAATTGGTAAAACTGGTAGTTTTGAGGGAATAACATTTGTGCTTATTCTTCAGTTATAATAATAATCACACTTTTAATATCATTGTATTCACTCATTTAACCCGGGAAATCTCTCATGAGCCAATATGGTTAATATGTCACTAAAACTTCATTTTTAATACATTTTTCTACATTTGATTTCTTGAAGTGCTTGTGACTGGATTTCCGAACAGCCGGGATGGAAAGTTACAGAGTGCAACTGAGCAACTGAGTGAGTACTCAAATACGTGCTCTCACATTGAAATACAAGGCCTTGGTGCTGAGGAAGTACTTTTGTTACTTGATTACAATAACATCTGAATATAGTACTTTAATACTGGAGAACTATACATCTGCTTCAGTACAGGATCTGAATAGTTCTTCCTCCACGAACAGCCAGAGAAGACTTGATGGACTCCAAACATTCGGTACTTGCTGCATCATTTACCGTCCTCAGCATGTGTTCCCAATATTTGATGCATTTACGTCCATTACACAAAGTGACCCATGGGGATTTCTCTTTCTTGTCTCTTTTTTTCTTTGTTGTTTTGTTTTAGGTTTGGTACCTTCAGTTTTTCCATCCACCTTTTGTAAAGATTTTTATAAAGTAAATTAGGAAATGGAGCAACACCGGGGAATTGTTGGTTTACATTCTTGTTTTCTCCCAGAGGAATTCACCACCATCTAATTAGCCAGTAAATGAGAAATGGTTTCTCGTGTGGGTACTAGTAGTGGTCAGCCTGTTCCACATCTGGCCCCTATTTTCCCTTATTCATAAAGAAATACAGCAAACACCTATCTTTATTAAAAAATTCCAACATCCATGGAATCGGTAACTACAAAACTAACTTTCTTTCGCAGATGAAAGTATTCATGGCTGGGTTGTGGAACGATTATAATTTTGAGCATTATACTGTAAAAAAAAATCAAATCCAACAAAATGAAAAATAAACTTTTCAACATTGGGGAAAAAAAAAAAAAAAGGTTAAAAAAATATCATTCCCGGAGATGGAGTCATTGTTGAGGAGCGCGATTCTGCTTCGTACTTTACTACCCTCTGGGCTTTTTCACTGTGGAAAAACATCTTGTAACACAGGAGGTTTCCTGTGAAAGGCATTGTTTGGTTACATCACAGTTCCAACGGACATCGTGGTCGCTGACGGATTCCTATCCCCCGTGTAATGACATTGGACGATATTCGTGCGTGGAAAACAAAAAATTTAAATAGTGCCCGCAGAGCCAACAGCCTCCACCCGCTCCCGCTGCCAAGTCCTGAAACGTGGTGATGTGACACTGACTACTCCCTTCTCCCGACTCCCGCCTTCGGTCCCCATCTGCAGTTTCCCCCCATCGCGGCTCTCTCCTCTCCTCTCCTCTCCTCTCCTCTCCTCCCTGGGTATTCCTGTCCTGTCCTCTCCTCTAAATGTCCAGCGCTCCTCTCCTCTTGCTAAACCCCCGGAGACGCTCTCAGACCCCGAAGCCGCGAATCCTGCGAACCG
>OMKR01074143.1:0-11483 GCA_900302355.1 Cyttopsis rosea
AGGCGCCGTTACCGGAGAAGCGAGACGCCCGCCGAGGATACTTCTCGGTGAATAGGCTAACTGGCTAGCTGGTTAGCTTAGCGGGCTAACCTCGCCGCGGCTACTCGAGCCGCGCTTTGCGTGCAGTCGGTTGGGCTTTATGACGAGAAATGTCGGTCAGTTTGGAGAGAGAAACGCCGCCGCCCGAGACGTTCGCTCGGTGAACTAACGGTGCAAGTTGAGACTTGGTTCAGGCGCCGGCGGCTCCCGTGCAGTGTGATTAGCCGCCAGTGTAGCGTTGGCACGCACCGCTTACCGCGGGCCTCTGCACGCGAACAGCATTCCCACCGCCGCCGCCTCGTTACCGCGCAGCGGAGGCTTTGTGCCGAACCTCTGCTCGCGGAGCGCCCACGACCGACGCAGAAGCGCCCGATGGCGGTTATTCGCGCATATCGCGATCTTTTTGTAAAATCGTTTAATTCCGCCGTATTGTCACCTACCGCTCGACTCGAGGGGAAAACGTGATGTTATTTAATGTGGCCGTTACAGTGGCATAAGATAAAGGAAACATACTAGTTAATCACAATAATGTGTATGACGATTAATCGTCAACAAAAGAACCGTGACCGTGACGGCCTTATCTGCAGGTTTCAAGCACAACGGTGTCTTAGGCCGAAGTGAAATCTCTTGTGAGAAACTTTAATTGTACGCGCGGTGTGCACACTATGGCGTGCATGACAAATAACGTGATATTGTATCGGAAGGTGTACTACCGATATGTCAATCCATTGGTCAATCGAAATGCTGGCAAAATAAAGATTTTAGCCTGATAGTTGCCGTTGTCTTGGCCAATTTACTTGGTGCTGTTGACCTCACGGATCTTCAAAAAATCGATCGAAACAACAATCTATTTTTTCTGTTTTAACAAAATGTCTGCCAGGAAGGTTCAGCCCCATGTGCTGATAATATCTCTGTTTTTCTTGCTTTTGGGAAAGAGCCTAGTATCTGCTCAAATGTTGATGTAATTGTTTATAGATGATTTTTTTTTAATTTACGACGAGGTTTACAGTTTTCAGATTATTTTTTGTTGAACATTTATAATCCTTAGTCTATAGTTTCTCCAGTAATGCTTGGTCCTTTTCCCATTTGTCCTGCAGTAACGCGTCACAATGGTGAAAATCTTCATCGGCAATTTGTCGCCGGACACGACGACAGATGACCTCCGCTCTCTGTTTTCGCAGTACGGCAAGATCGCAGAATGCGACATTGTCAAGAACTTTGGCTTTGTGCACATGGACGACAAGGCCGAGGCAGAGGAAGCGATCCGCAATCTCCACCACTACGAGCTGAACGGTCAGCCCATGAATGTAGAATTGAGCCGCGGCAAATCCAGAGCGTCCACCAAACTGCACGTTGGCAACATTGCCTGCACCAACCAGGAGCTACGGGCAAAGTTTGAAGAGCATGGTGCCGTGCTGGAGTGTGACATAGTGAAGGACTACGCCTTTGTTCACATGGAGAAAATGGATGACGCCATGGAGGCCATCAATAAGCTAGACAACACTGCATTCAAAGGTGAACCCTGGTGAAAAGGCATTATAGGAACCATGCATTGGCATTAGGGATGCACAGATACCGGTACATCGGCCGGGGCTTGGGCGCGCCACCGCCCTGGCAGTATATTTACTCATTTATATATTTATATTACAATTACATTTATTTATGTTTATTGCCTTGTTTATTTATTTCATAGACATATTTGTTTTTATTTGCGGTAAATGTGTGCGGGAATTTCCCACATAAGTGATAAATTTGCGGGAAACGATTAAATTATGCGCAATACCCGCAATCCTGCCCTGACATTCAGGCGCTGGGATTAATACTTAATCATAGGTCTTATCTTAAAATGCTCTGATATCCAAGCCAGATACCAATATAAAGTGGTTTAGTTGCACCGATTTCCTTATTTAAGTAAGTTTAGTAACTGCAATGATTTCGTATTATATCTGATATCGTATTATATCTGTCTCTTTTTAATCAAAGCAAATTAACCAATTGCTGATATTTTTGTTGACTGAGTACAAGTACGCTATAGTCACTGGGGGGAAATGGTAACATGGCTCTTGGCCATGTTAGACATACATGATTAGGAGTGGGTTCTGTAAATTAACAGGGAAGATGTGGCACAGGTAAGTGGGGAATAAAGGTAAACCTAATTCAGTGATTCAGGCAACTTTTGGCGCTTTTCCACCGCCATGCGTTGGCCAAATCTGTGAACCCACTTTGTTTTGCTTTTTCCACTGCCAACTTAGCTGTGCCATAGTACCCGTGCTGATTTTCGCTCCTGGTCTGGCCTAGTATCAATCAGGCTACATGGGTGGCACCAAACAATACTGTATGCCGTTGATTGGTCGATCTCGATCGTCACAAAATCGCCATCTCGAGTCTTCCGTCGGGCATCTTTCTGCAGTTCTCAAAATAAGTCGCATAAATACAAAAACAAATGTTAAAGGCGTACGGTACACCCGCTAGTTCCTCCCCTGTTGCCTTCGGTTATAGTTATGTTACTGTTGTGTCGGGCAAGAATCTACGGCGTCACCCTGGTCGTGTTCTTATGACCCTTCAGATAACAAGATACTGTTCACAAGGTCCTGATTTTGTAACTCTTTAAAGTAAAACAAAAAAAGTACACAGGACTCTTGTTCGGGGTTAGATTGCGACGCGCACGGGACTGAGCTACTTTGTGCAATGGAAAAGCGCCATTTGAAACTAGTGTTGATAGGCTTAATGATTGGACATGATATCGAAAATGGCGATATAGTGAACTGAAATCTTTTATTTCTGTGAAACAAGGGTATTTGTGGACAGTAGGGGTGCAATGGTACACAAAAGTCAGCATTGGCTGCATCACGGTTTTGGGCAACTAGTAACTAAAGCTATATTTGGGTGCAACGACTTTGTTGAACACAGTTTGATTCTCGTCCTGTGTTGGCATAATAATACATAATACAATATTTCAAGTGTTGTGTTTCAAACAAAACCAAACTGAGCAGGAGTGCACCAAACCGTGGGAGGCGAACCATAACGTTCGCATTTTTGAAAGCAAACCATTTCACCCCTAGTGTGTAGCCAGTATACTGGACATTGCCATGCCAGCCAGGAAATTTGAATGATGGAGGATCGTTCCAGGCTTAATTTCTCATGCGTCTTTTCTTTTTAAGGCAAACTGATGAGCGTGAAGCTTTCCACTAGCCGCCTGCGTACCGCGCCGGGAATGGGAGAGAGATCGGGTTGTTATCGTTGCGGGCAGGAAGGCCACTGGTCTAAAGAGTGCCCCCTAGATCAGAACGGTTACCACAGAAACGGCTCAGAGCCAAAGTCCGACGGATACGGCGAAGCGAGGTTCGCCGGGCGTGGTCGCAACCGGGGTTACCATCCGGGCTTCAGCGGGGAGCCGGATTTCGGCGGCGGCTACAGTTTTCCCCGAGGCTCCGGCCACAGCAACAGTGCCGCGGCGGGGTACGGCAGGGGTGCAGGCTACGAGGGCGCTATGGGTTACGGGGCGCCCCCGGGTTACAGCTATAGCGCCGCAGCGGAACATAGCATGGCTCGGATGTACAGCAACGAGGCCGCGTACGGGAGCGCCGGCGGCTCAATCTATGGCGCGGTACCATCCTACCCGGCGCGGCCGTCCCCTTGTGAGGAAAGGGATCCGTACGGGGTCGTGGACTTCTACGAGAAGTACAGGGCGAATCCATACGGAGCCGGTTATTTCGAGGACCGCCGCGCCCCCTTGGCTGCGACATCACCGCCGCCTCCTCCGTCCGCCACTGCCGTAGTGCCGGAACGCCTGCCGGCCCCTAACCTCGGCCCATACGAGCGCTCTCCCCTCCCTCCTCCACCGGCCCCCATCACCTCATACTACACACGCGACCGGAGTCCGATTCGGAGAATCCCCGCGGAGGCGGAGGGGTATGGCTATGAGCATTCGCGTACCGCCCCGATGCCCCCCCTGCCAAGAAGTGCACCCTACGACCCCTATGCTGATCGGGCGCGCTACCCATACTAACCCTGCGACAGGTGAGAGCCGATTGACTTGGTATTAGAACAGCCTTATTTGCATTGGAGTAAATATTTCACGTTATAAGTATTTAATGGTGACATTTATTGATGGTCTAAGAGTCTACGGTAAGCCGAATGGCCCAAACCTTTTTTGCAGTTAAATCGGAAAGTAATTCATGACCAATCAAAATGTGTTTCCCCTTCAACAAGCCAATCTCCATTTCTCCCATATGTTTGCCATATTTTGGTATACACTAATGACAACCATTATGTGTAGTCATACATATCTGAATAGTGGAACGTGTATAATAATACTGTCTTATTGTAAAGAGTTTCTAATTGCGATGTCTTTTACATATAGTACTTCTATAGGCAACTTAATGATTCACTCAAGTCAACACTGCACTCATGGAGAATTCATTGAAGACCACTCAACTCAGAGGCAACAGCTGCTTTGTTAGGAATCGTAAGCACGTAGCTTTAGTTCTAAGTGATGGGCCAGCGTAGGAAATATCTTGGTACCACCGTCACAGCATTCACGACACTAAAAGTTGTGATGTTAATTCTTACAGGTCTGCAAGAACACACCTTTCTTCTATTGGTGTGATCACCATATTATGGAAACCTTATTATAGCAAATGCATAGAAGAACACGAGGTTGGCCTGTCGGTGAAAGCATTATGATTGGTCAATATTGTGTGTTTGTGTATATGTATGATTGGCTTTACGGTGTGGTATGTTCTCCTTCCAGGTGGCGCCCCAACGTGCGGGACGGCTCGTTCTCGGTTGACAACTTTTTAATTTCTCTTGCGTCTCGTGGTCCATTTCTGGGATGGATTAGCCTCAGAGTAGGAATCGTTATTTTGTAATTTAGGATATATATTTTTCTCATTGGAAGTAGCTTGGACGTACACGTTTTGATTTACATTAGGAGAGAAGAATCAACATAGTGTATTATGCATGTTTTAAAGATGGCCTCCTGCGTTGATTGCATTCATAAAAAATAATTGTTTCCTCAGTGGCATCTTAATCTTTTACTGTGATCTCTTGTCATTTTAATTATGTTATTTGTTTGCCCCCTTGGAGAGACTCGAGGGAAGTACTGCATTTGTTTGTGCAAAAACAATAAGCTTGTTTTCACACAATGACATTTTCTGCAGCACACAAAGGGCCCAAAATCACTGTCAAGTTCAATAAACAGCATTTGTCTTGATGAGTTTGGTGTTTGGTTATTAATTATAGTGACAAATTGACTTCACATCCAATGTGAAATAATACAAGGACTGACATACCCCACCTCTTGATTACATTTAGTAACGGCATTAGCAGTGTAAGTAATGTAAAAGTAGCCTTTTTAACAGTTTATATAAATGTACATAAATAAGCACCCACCTTTAGTATATTTTTTCAAGGCAAGTTATTTTGTACAGCAAACTTCATGTTCTATAAAACTAAAAAGCAAAAAAGTAGATGAAGATATTTTAGTGCAATTAAAAACAGACCTTTATATTGAAATAACCACTATCAGGACAATTATCCCCATATTACAGTAAGTAGAAGTAGACTTAAAAAGGTTGATTTCACTATTTTTGCCACACCCCCCCACTTAGGACCAGATCTAGCTTAAACACCGCAAAGCTGCACTCGTGTTGTGGATGAATGTTCAAGGACTGTGTTGGGATAATGCTAGTACTTTTTATTCTTTCTGTTTCATTTGATTTTAATATCTGACTATTAGTAAGAAGAAGAAAATGTCTTTGTCAAGACCAATAAAGTACCGAAAGCGGGATAATCCTTAGTGATTTCTGCTGTGTACCTCTGCGCGATGTCAGGGAAGTTCAACTCCACCGTAAGTTTCCACCACTTTCCAAAAGATGAAACCTCAAAAATATGGATACGTAATGTGAGACATGAGAATTTGGTCATTAAGAGGACCACGACAGTCTGTACTAGACATTTCATTTCCACCGATGTCATTCAAGGTGGGCGACAACGCTTGAAAGGGGGGGCTCTGCCTGTGTTGTTGGCCTGGAATGACCACACTCTGTTGGCAGCCAGACCAAGTGTCAGAGAGAACACAACGACCAGAGGATGAATTAAATGAAGAGGAAGAGATTGATGTTCAGTTGTTGCTTAAGTGCCACGATTACGATGCAAAACCAGAACCATCAACTTTGGATACAGCACGTGAGAAAATAGAGGCCCGGCAGTTGGTGATAGTCGCGAAAGAGGCTGGATGAGGTTACACTGAAGCAGCCGTTTGGCTTGGAGAGGTCTTTAGCATCGGACGATGACATCAAATTCTATACCAGGTACGTATTATTATGTATTATGTCATGATATTCAGCCTGCATACCTCTGTGGTTATGACTTTGTTGCAGACCTAGATTATATTCATTCATTATACTGGGTGACCAATGAGAGCAACTCTTTTATGTCGGCACCCTGTGAACACAGGACCATATTAAAGTAAATGGATAGAAGCAAGATAAGATTGACATAACACATAGAGCTACAAATATAAGATAAAAAGACAGCCATAAACAATTTTAAGTTATGAAAAACGAGAATATGGGGCAAAACATGATTACAATGTACTCGCTCAATCATTGCTGGTATAGATGCAGTTTATTGTGGACTCAACTTTTAAGATAGGTATTACATTTCAGATTATGCTGCAATTCATTCTAACTAGCAGGAGCAAAACATTTAGGCCAGTGTACTGCCACTGCCTGACAAGATATACCAGGGCGAACATCAATAATGGGTTATGCTTCGATTTAAAGGTAATCATTTTCTTTCACTCTTAGATTTGCCAGCTACCGGCATCTACAGGCACTTCGGAGACGTGGAGAATCATGGGCGATGGTACATGGTCATCCACTTCCAGCACAACAGCAGCTCCTGACAAGGCCGCTGATCCACCTCGTCGACTGGTAGGCATAGTTCATACTACATCAATTTGTTTGTAAAAGCAGCTTGCTGATAAACACTACAAGAGAACACTACTATCTAATTCAATCTAATTCAAAACACATACATACATTTATGAGGACCAGGCAATGATTATCGTTATTACCGTTACGTTATTAAGCCTTGTCCCCCCCCTGCCCCCCCACCAGAGCCGATACCTTCCAATGATTGATGAACTGTTCCTGTTGTTGGTGCACCTCTCGCTGGGTCTGAAGGAGAAAGGTCTCAACATTCATCAGTCCACCGTCAACAGGATAATCAAAACTTGGGTAAATCTTTTGTGCACTTTATTTGGCACCGTTGGGATATGTCTCCTGAGACAATTGGACCCATGAAGCCGAGTGTGTTTGGCAAGTACTCTGACACCCAAGTCCTTATAGACTGTACGATGTGATGTCAGATGCCTTCATCTTTGCTCTTAGAGAGTGAGATGTTTTCACAGTATAAATCCCACACTACCCTGAAAGGAATGATGTGTGTCAGTTACTTTTGTTTCCTCATTGTATTCTGGATCTGTCAGTGACAAATAATTGTTCAGGCAATCTGGCATTGTCCCTCTTTTGGATAAAGATATGGCTGTAATGGTGGACAAGGCATTCAGAATCGACGACCTAGTGCCCTGCAAAGTTTACAGACCACCTTTTCTAAGTAAAAGACGCAGCTGTCTCATGATGAAGTGCTGGTCACTCAGGACATTGCACGGTTAAGGATACATGTGGAGAGGACAATTAGGTGCATCAAAGAGAACAAACTGTTTGACACTATTATACCTCTGACCATTGCTGGCAGTATCAACCAGCTTTTTGCGGTAGCCTGCCTCCTAATAAACTATCAAAACAAGCCACTGGTCATGGCTTGGGCCAAAGAACTGACTATGTGTTAACCTCACTGAGCCAGCCTCTCTGGATACTCAGATCTGCTCGCCAAACTGATAATGGGCCTCCCTCAATTCTGTTTCTTTTGTCTCTCTTTGTATGAAACACGACACAACAATTTAAACAAGAACTGGATTCTCTGATGTTGCAGATTTGATCAATTTTTATGGAGCAATAGAAGTTAGATGTTTTGACTTGGAGTGGTTTAAACTGTTTTCATTAACTGTCCCCCTCTCTATCTCTTGTATATCTAGACAAATGTATGAAATCAAACCATGCATACAGTAAAATATATTAAATCAGAAAACATATTTTATACAGTCACCATGAGGCATAAAT
The DNA here is from genome assembly GCA_900302355.1 of Cyttopsis rosea. Classification (NCBI taxonomy): domain Eukaryota; kingdom Metazoa; phylum Chordata; class Actinopteri; order Zeiformes; family Parazenidae; genus Cyttopsis; species Cyttopsis rosea. The sequence continues at coordinate 8,229 of OMKR01074143.1, forward strand.
TGTATATGAAATGTTTTAATTATTTTTGCCATTGACAAATAAATCTTTGTGAAAAAATAAATTTTCTCTATATGTTCATTGGAAAATATACAGTATTTATTTATATAACAATTACTAGTGTGTAACCTTTTGATGAACATATCACTTCACAAATCAGAGTTGGGCTGAACTAGAGAAAATCCTTCCAACAGTGATGCATGAAACATTGAAATTGCCGATAAGATCTCAAGTAAAAGACTATGGTCTCATTTCTATAGCATAAAATGTGAATGACAAATGTGAACAGTGCCCAAAGTTTCCTTGCTTGAAGAAATGTATTTTTGTTGCATTTCCTTTCATCAGTCATATAACATGGTTCAGTTACTTGTCACGGCCAAAGGATGCCAATCTGCCATCGTGCAGTTATACGTTTCACTTCATAGAAAGGCCCCCACTCAAATTCTCCTGCATCAATCAGTAAAATCTTTTGGAGAGAGACAGGTACTTCTGCATGTACACATTAAAGTAAAACTGGTCCACCCTCTCTCTGATGACTGCCGTTACCTTCGGGTCAACATGGATACGCTGCACCATTGCAGGCCAGTGATCAACAGTTGACCCCGCATCTGCCAGTAGTACAAGTGGCTTTCACGGAGAGCCAAAGTGCCATGCTGCATTTGAAGGTATTTACAGTCAACACGGTTCTTCACATTAGGGCACTTTATCTCAACCAGTCCAAATGGCGGCTGTGCGAATGGATCGAAAATCAAACCATCTGGTGAAGCACCAAGCCGAGGGCCATCAGGGTGGATGACGAGACCACGGGACGTGTAGTTGACATTTTTCATCCTGCAGTACTCCATTGCCGCCTCAAACTCCATGTCTGCGCCTCTTCTCATTTCTGCAGTCTGCCTCGCTCCTTTGAGGATTCTTTCTTCAAGACTCTCCAGAGCTCGCTCCCCTCACAGAACACACTTCTCTAAAACACGAGGAGGTGATCCTAGGCCCACGGAGCCGATTCCACTCCTGGTCTGCTGCCCGTTCTCTTGTCGCCGCCTCAGTCCGATAGGCCACGTCCAGTGTGACCATCAAGCTTTTAAGGTGGAAGTGTTCCTCCTCGGTGCATACATGCACACGCTCCGTCGGGGCAAGCCTGTACTCACCGAGAGGCAGCGCTGGGTAAGGTGGAGGGTCTTGGTGCATCTTGGCTGACTTTGTGGGCAATATGGCATTCCGTCATGCAGTGACACAGGTAAATATGTAGGAAAAACTGCGCTGTCGGCTGCACTCGGTGGCATTGTTACCTACCCGTTGTACACTGAAATTGTACATAATATTTTCAGGTTGCTGACACCTATGAAAACTCTTGATGTTATGGAGAAACCACTAGTACCAAGCGTGGGAACCGGTGATGAGAAGGCCACCGTTGTAACACCTCTGGGCTGCCATACCACCCACAACAGATACGATCAAGATACACCACGTTCCACCCACAAGACCCACCGCGGCCTCTATGGGAGCAATGCAGGATGCAGAATGTCAACTATACATCCACCTTCATGCACCTTGGCCTGGTGCCTCACCCTATGACTTGATTTTTGTACGGCCATTGGGCCGGTGTAGATAAAGCTAAGAACTGTCAATTCTAAATACCTTCACACGCAAAATGGCACTTGGCCGTTCTGTCAGCTGCTCATCACCGGCCTGCGTTGAGTGCAGCGTGCGCTGTAGTACTAACATTTCCCATACTGCCTACGACCCTGTATGATGCAGGAAATCTAAGGTTCCCGGCCCTTTACAAGTTGGACCGAAACGAGTTTGAAACCATTCAAGTCCATGTTTAAAAATGTAAAAGGCAAGGCAACCCTTTCAAATCAAATCGGTTTATTTGTCACGTACTCCATCATACAAGCACAATGTGCAGTGAAATGCTACTGCTGGCTCCTAACTGTGCTTAACAAGTAAGCAAGAGAGTAAAAACAAAACATACTGTCCAATAGACGCAGACCAGTGGCAGTGTAGTTACATAGACGGGCGTCAGTATGATCTCGGGGGGAATGAGTCGACTATAAAATATAAGGTGAGGTGCTTAAGTCCCAGGTGTGCGTGGGACGTGCTGTTGGGACGGCGGGTCCTCGAGTAGTTCCCCAGAGAAGCTTTTAAACGCTGCGTGCCATGGTATACATGATGTACGTGACACGAAAAGCACCAGTTACGTCCGTCGGAGGCGCGGCGCGTTTCCTGAAAAATCCGAGGTTTTTGAACGCACCGTGACGCCAGAAGCTGCGAATCGGCCTCCGCCTCCTCGCCCGGGTCCCGAGCGTCGAACCCGCCCACTCCGCCGACTCTTCCCAAGATGGAAGGTGGAAGCGGGGTTGACGGTGCTGCCTGACACCGGGCTCGGCGTCGCCGTCTGTTTTTAGTCACGAAGCAGACGCGATAAAAACGGCCCAACGTCCCTCTGTTATATATATATAAGCACGACAAGCGCGTTCCAAACGGTCTGAAAAACGCCGTTGCGGGCGCACGGGGCCGGGATGCGGACCCGCGGGGGCGAAGCACCGTCAACACAACGCCCCGGGCCGTAGCTTCGCTTCCACGGATCAAATGAAAGACCGTTGTCGGCGCGGGGCTGGGATTCGATCCGAGCTGAACGCTGCCTCCCCTGGAACTGGGGGGAAAAACCCCGATCTGCTCGGTTTGAGTTGGTGTTCCGAGGCAGCTTTTAGCGGCAGATCGTTTCCGTGGTAATAGAGCCGCCGCCACAGCGACCTGACGCCGGTAACGGCGAGCGGGACACCCCCCTGCGCCGTGGGAACCGAACTGCGCTGTGGCTTTTATGTCACGTTCGCACGACGCGGTGTAGCTCGCGGAACACACCGACGTGTGGCTCGGAGGTGGGGATTTCCGCGTTTCAATCGAACGCAGCACGGAGACCCGGTTTTCAACCAATAGGAGACGTCTCTCCGGTGGGCGGGCTTTAGCTAGACCAATAGCCGCGCGTCTCGGCGCGGCGGATCGTTCTTTGTGGCTTTCGCCCGGGCGCCATTTTGACGACAGCGCAGGTCATAGGAAGGAGTCTGCGGAGCGGCGGCTTTTCTGGTGCATCCCGAGCGACGTAAATCGCCGAGTTCGACGAGGACCGAGCACCCGAGCGCGCTGGGAAAATGGCCACGGGAGCGAACGCGACCCCCCTGGGGAAGCTGCACCCCAGTATCGGCGCTAAACGAGGCTTTGACTCCGGGCCCGGTGCCGGCAACGGGCTGATGCCCACGC
>OMKR01074144.1:0-12715 GCA_900302355.1 Cyttopsis rosea
CTCTCTCTCTCTCTTCCTCCCCCTCCCTCTCTCCCCCTCTCTCACCCCCACCCCCCCACACACACACACACACACACACACACACACACAATATCACAATAAATTAATATTTAAGAATAACACCTACGGGGGCTCTCTGTCTCTCCGTCGTTCTGGTTTCAATCATGTGTCAGATCTATGACATTGACACCGTGAAGTCGCCTCCTTCCACATCCCTCCAGTTCCCAGGATGCTTTGCAAAGTCGAGCGAAAACTTAACAGCGTTCACACACAAACCGCCGGGGAAAAAAAAAATGAAGAACGAAGAAGACGAGTCACTTTTTGTTTTTCTTTCACGTTCGCCCCCCCAAAAAACATACTCCAAGAAAAAATCTCCCAAGAAATCCATCACAAACAGACACAAAGATAGATGGATAGATAGATAGATAGAATTCATTTATGTCAAAAAGTGGCCTAATTTTAAAGTGACAGGAAGGACAGAATGACTCATTTTGGGGGAATGGTTAATTTTTCCATTTTGGCTTTTTAACGCTGTGATAAGGTTTGTGTGTTGCAGTTTATTGGTATTCCTCCGCAGCGGCCGTGTCGCAGGCAATCAGTTCACCACAAGCTCATCAGGAGCGTCTCTCCATTTCCATTACCATTCCCACTATTTCTGGCTCCGACGCCGTTGCCGGCGTTCAATTAATTGCAAAAAACTCCCGAAAACAACAACAACAGGTTTTTTTTTGGAATTCATGCCGGATCTCAAATCAAAGCCGGTTCCACCACCAGGACGCCAAATAAACAAATAAAGCTGAGATCCGTGCTGCTAAGATCATTCATTCATTCATTCATGTGTTGAATTCCAAGCGGTTTCTCAAACTTTTTAGAAGCTTTTAATGAGAATCAGAATGAGTTTTATCCGACAGGTACATCTGAAAAAAGCGAAAAAAAATTTGAATAAAATGTAAAAGTAAAGTAAAGTAAGTTCAATAAAATAAAATAAAAAAATAGTCAGAAATGAATAAAATAGAATGAAATGTGGTAAAAAAAAAAAAAAAAAAAAGTGGAAAAGTGGAAAATAAAAGCAAAGATAAAAGATAAAAAATCAAACTTGTCAAATGGAAATCGTCACAGCCACGGCTACGAGGCGCAGTGGAGGAGCTTTGAGACTCTCAGGAGCTCCGACAATGAAATGTGAATCTATAGGAGGAGGAATGTCTCCATACAGTATTTTACTTATTTATTTAGAGTTATTCATGATGTGAACCTCAATCAGACTCTTCTGCAGTGCAGTGAGCGAAGACGCCCGGAGTCATGACTTTTCTTCCCAGATTATCTCTCGTGCACTTGTTATATTTAGCCCTAGATCTGAAAAATAGTTTTTTTTTTCTCGACCCTCTCCAACTTCCCGATGGTTCCATTTTTTTTGGGAGCAAACCCCCGTTAAGACCCGTATTTCCTCGTGCGTGTGCCTTAATTCACAGACATCAAACATAAAAGCCTGAAATTGATATTTTCTTGTTATGTGCTTGAAAAGGGGCCGATAAAAAACCACCATTGTGAATTGTTGAGCGTCTCCCTTGAAAGAGGCATTTCAACACAACAATGACTTAATTTATAAAGTTTTGGAAAAAGGGGGTATTATTCCTTCCTTCACAGCAGCCGGCGCACTGTCTATTTGCGTTCTGATTCCTCTGAAAATCAGATCCAGGTTTCCTGGAAACTGCCCTGTTTTCGGCACAAAACCAGTTAATTTAGGCTCTTCCCCCGGTGATTTGACTTTACAATCACTCGTGACTCTTTAACGTCTCCAGCGACAACTGGAGCGACGGCTGTTTGTTCATTAAGTTTTATTCATCCATAACGTTCCGCTTCGCAGCCATTAGTGTCTATTCATCACGCCGGCTTCTCCTGCTTCATTGTCTCCAAAGAGACAACAGGTCAGACTGCAGACTGCTGTTCCCAGGCATTACGAGACGATCAACACCGCTCCCTGAAAACAAGCACTCATCAACATCGGAAATCAAGCAGAAATCTCTTTTTTGGAGAAGCCAGGTAAAAGGTGGAGGCTGCGAGGCCGGATGAATGACTGCTTTAAAAGCTTTTTCCTACCGGGGATTGAAATATTAATATTTGCTGCTGAGGAACATTACCTGGATCCGTGGAGTGAGGCTCGGATAATTATTAATGAATCTCATTTTGGGACCGCTGGATGTTCAAAGTGCCAGCGACCTTCAGAAGCAGAGCAGCGCTCGGTGCCGCCGCAGATCTGGAGCCGGTCGGCTAGAAATTAACAATCTGCTCCTCAGCTGTCGGAGCTCATCTTTATGATTTGTTTACCTCTGTGTTTATGCTCCGGATGACTTATTCATGAGCCGGTGTCAAACCGCAGCACCTTTGGAAGGGGAAGCTCTGCTTTTATTTCATTAAGTGATCAGTCTCTTCTCTCCAGCGGTGATGCCTGAGGCTCACAGAGCGGCAGCGACCCTCCGTCACGCAGCACGGTGGTTTGATGACGCGTGCGGCGCTTAAAGATGTGAAATTGCTTTGTGCGTTGCGCGTGTGATCCTGCTAGTTGGTGGGCGAAGCTCAAACATATACGGCAATTAACTTTAAATCAATCACAGGGGCAGCTCCTTCTGTCTGAGAACTTAAAGCTACAATCAGTAATGTTTCATCCAGTCGTTGTACAAGTTCACCGCGATCTACCGGCGAGGGTTCACAAATGTTGCTGATCAATGCCAGTCAGTGCACCGTTACCTCGATGGCTGCTGAGGCTTCAAGCGCTCCAAACAGGAAGTCCAGTCCCGACCCAAGACCTGTCGATCTCCACTCAAGCTCCTCCCCCTAAACTATGATGCCTTACCCACAAACGGGTTTCATTTTAGTTTGCTCAACCGTGAACATTCAGCTCCAAATTACCGTTGCAAGGGGGACTGCCCGTTCAGAGATGGGTCAGGGTCAGGGTCAGGGTTAGAGTCAGGGTTAGGGTGTCATCCATCTTGTCCACATTTTTCTTTTGGTTTCTATTGGGGTTTCGGAATAATTGGCAATGGCATGGCACTGTTGCAAGACCCGTCTGCTACGACGGCTGAGAAGCCTCGTGGAGGAGGAGCATCACATTTTCCCAACGTTGGTGTTGTTTCTATGGCTTCCATTCTGGGGCAATATTTGCAAGTCAAAGATTCACTCAATCACTCTTTTACATGCTCACCGAATGGAAACATCAGCAGCTTGCTGTGCTCATAGCTGGGCTGCTTGAAGCTTCCGTCACTCGCAGTTCCCAGCTCTAGTTAATCTTGAATCAAGAGTTGAGTCTCAGTGAATGCCAGTATAACTAGTTTACCAAGTCGTGAACAATACAAACAAACAACTCCTTTGCTGGACTGACTCCCACTTGTCTATTCCTGAGAAAAAGCATTGCAACATACAAACATTAGCATTGATTTGCAAGCCTGTTGCGCAACCCTGTTACCATATAATTTTTATATAATCTAAAATAATCTTAAATTATTTTCTCCCACAAACTTCTGCATCACGATATGACAATATCTTAATTTCACAACATAACAAGAGGTTACCACCCAAAGACAACGATCAATGGCACCGGCCAGTTTCTATGGTCGCAAATTGTCACTCATTGTCCAATGTTATTGCTGTTGTTGTTGATTGCACCTTTAAAATGCTCTCTTCTCTTAACGGTGGTGAGCATGTAAGTATTTACTTAATTGAGCACATAATCAAGTTAGCTGTTCAAGATTGAAATTCCCCACTTCCTTGCAGACAAGTACATGTACAAGACAAGTACACGTCTGAACGGAGCCGCCCGTCTAAGAGGATAATTACGGGCGGGTCATTGCTAATGATGTTTACTGATTCCTTGTTTCTGTGAATGGAGTGTTTCTATTCCTCTCACTTCTTCCGCCAACTTTGACCCAAAGAAGAGTTTACAAATGATATCATTGTGAAAAATCTAAATTGATATTTAAATTTTGCGGCACAGACCGGAGATTAATTGCGATGCAGTTTTGGTCTCAGCGGGTTTGGTGAGACGTCTATCTGTTTTCTGGCAGATTGTTAGCATCTGTCTCCTGGTGTGAAGCCTTTTTGACTAATGACAACAACACACAGAGTCAGAACTTACTGTGCTTGTGGTACATTGTCATCATATGTACTCTGAGGCGTCCTGCAATGGAAAACTAAATACAAAGCAACAACCAGGATATTCGGTTTCCACTAAATCCATCCGATGTGAATGAGTGGTCAGGTTATTTGATGTGATTGAAAAGCCCTATTTAAAATACATTTAACTTTTTCAACGAAATAACCCCACAACACTAAACCACTATCCTGTTAACAACCAAAAAAGTAAGAAATATGTATAACCGTGCTTATGACTATGGCCTACTAGTCGTGATGCAAAACTCCCAGACAATTCGTTCACAGCGAACACATTTTGAGAGTGGGCAAGCGAATTAAACTTGGACTCACAAACTGAAAATAATTACTGAGCACTAATTTAAAGTACACGGAAAAAACCAGGTCCAGGCATTTTGCATAATTCATATTGAATGTGACTGATTTACACGTTGCATTCACCAAATTAAATAATTTTGACAGAATTCAATGATTCTTGTGAGAATTCCATTCACAACTCAGAGCCGAACCAACTCTTCTGACTCTGGTTCATGGTTCAGGAAGTCCTCCCTCGCTCACCGTGCGCTACACCGACTGAACCGAACGAACCAAGAAAGAGTCGGAAAATCGAGAGACTCTTTTTACCGAGTGACTCGTCAAGAACCGAATCTCAAAAAAGAGTCGAACCGCTCATCGCCATACTTTCTGCGGGAATCTTGTTCTGACAAACACATAGACGGTATTCGTTGTACGGTTTCAGAAAAATAATCATTAAAAACACAGAAGATGCTTCGTGTTTTGGCTCCTGGCGTCTCGACTCTGACCCTCGTTCTGTCGTTGATGCACGGCGGAGTCGCTCTCCAGGAACATTCCACACACTTTGCAGTTTTTGTGGGAAATGAAACATTGGCTGCAATTAAGAGAAGTGTGTTAAACTGGATATTATTATTATTAGGACACATCTGTTGTGTTGAGGGGCTGGTTCCCCTGGGGGTTGGCCGTGCCTACGCTCTGTTTTAGGAATTCACTGAGAGGGCTGTATCTCAAGGAGAAACAATGAAATCAACGCAAACCACGGAATACAGTCTGGACGAGTCCTTTGGAGAACATTCAATCGGTTTCAATAACCTTAAAAGTCTTACGATGCCTTGAATTCAGTTTTACAAATATTAGGCCTTAGGAGTCATGCAATATACTGTATGCATGGTTTTATCCAACTTCTGCATCAGAGACAAATTTCTGATGTTATGAGAACCATCCAGTTCATAATCTACCCTATGATAATACATTCAATACTAAACTCTGTCCTGTACCAAATATACAGCACTTACCTGTAATACTTGTAATGTAATAACAGATGATTTGTCCAAAGATCTGTCTTAAATTTCATTAAAACATCTTGAACAGGTCTTAAAAGTGTCAGATATAACTCTCTGCGGACGATATGACACGCAACAGCAACATGCTATGAGATCACATTCCAAATCAGCTGATGCTACACTTTCCCTGAATATACTAAATAAATAAAGCTTTTTATTTCAACAGATTTAAAGGAACTATGTGTCCAAGGCTCTTCCTGCAAATACAATACAATAACCTATGATTTGTCATATTATTAATTAATGTTGCCCACTCGGCATTTGATTTAAATGACACGTTGAGTAATTGAGCATGTCATGCATTTAGAGCTAAACAGTTGCTCTCTCAGGAATTATGTTTATGATGTGCAGTTGTGGATTTGGCAAAAAATCTCCCCAACTCTCCAAATCTGTGACTTCACAACAGGACTCAAGTCAATCTATCAGCCAAATTAGCCCGGGATACAGGCAGGAAGGGAACACATTGTGAACAGATCAAATTCCCTCCAACAGGGATTTCAAAATACTCAATGGGAAAGTTCAAGCATTAGCCTTTAGCCAAAATAATAGAGCAGAAATGCATCACAGCAAATTGGATTCATGCTTGACAGATTTACATGGACTGAATCACAACTGGCAAACGTGGTTAAAAATAATTGAATTTCCATTCGTGGAAATATTAAAGATTTAGGAGTTGATTGAAATACACTACCCAATGGGTGGAAATACCATTTTGGTGTCTGTAGGGGACTGATCCCCACTGGTTCTGAGGAAGGCAGGAGGACACATGCTTCATGGTCTAACCAGCTGTGGTGGCATTTATTTAATTCACAAAATATCATCATACACTTGTGTCTCAGCCGGCCGCCACTCCCGTCAACTCCCCACACCTGGTGCCGGCAGTCGGGGGGAAGCTGACGCTGATCAGTCAAGACACCGGCTAACCACTCCCCCTCGACAGCCCCCCCCCATCAAGAGCAGGAAAGGAGAGGGCATCCTGCGGCACAGATGGGCCCGGCAGACAACCGGCCCCCCTCCAGTCCGCCGGGATGGGTTGCCAAGTGCACCATGGCCGCCTCCAGGCTGGTGGGCCAATGGCTCCAGACCCTGTCACTCCTGACGCTCCGGACGCTCTGCCGTAGGCCCTCCAGGACTGAGAAAGCACCTCAATGGGCCGGTGACTTGAACCACCCGTCCAACCCCCCTCATGGGGCAGTCCTGCTGAATGTGGCCGGGTTGTCAGCACCGCCAGCATCCCACCGTGTTGTGGAGGCAGGAGACGGGGAGATCGCCCTCGCCTTCCGGCGACCGCGGCTCCCCCTCCCGGCAGAGCTCCTGGCTCCCGGCCACTGTGTAGAGGCAGGGGGCGGCGTGGTCCCCCTGATCCTCCGGCGACCGTGGCTCCTCCCTGCGGAGCTCCTGGATCCTGGGAACGGAGGCGAGGTGAGCGCAGAAGCCTCGGACGTCTTCTCTACGTCCTCCTGCCCTTGGGTCCCTCTTCAGGCACCACTGTAGGGGACCTGACTTCCATGGGTTCGGGGGAAGGCAGGAGGAATGTGGAATGTGGGTTTGTGAAGCCCTTTGAGTATTGTGATTAAGGGCTATACAAATAAATTTGACTTGACGCATCATCATCATCATCATCATCATCATCATACACTTGTGCGGCTGGCCGCCACTCCTTCCTCTTCTCGGTTCCTACCTCGGCTGACAAAGACACACACATTTTAAGCACCAGGTCTGAATTGGCAATCACCTCAACTCCTCACACCTGGTGCCGGCAGACAAGGGGAATCAGACGCTGATCAGTCCAGATGCCGGCTAACCACTCCCCCTCGTCTGCCACAGTGTCATACCGACAATTACACATACACTGTACATGCATTTTATTTGAAGCAGTACTTCTTAACACTGTTGTTTTTATCACTGATTTTTCTATTGTTTGTTGGTTGTTGTTTGCTTTACTATTATTTATAGCAGTGTCTCCCACGCTGTTAAGCAGTAATGCTCAGGCAGAAAGATTAGATATGATCTCATAAGTGAAAAAAGAAAATCTCATTACATCCCAGACCTGTTTTTTTATGCAATAGTGGCTTTGGAAGGAATGTGTTGAGAGGAGGAAAAGAGAGATATGGAGAGAGCCGGGATATAATTAACATAGAATGGTGCGCTGATAAAAGAAAAACCTTGTCACAGGAGTTTAACAGGTTTTACAGTACATCAGTTAGCATACAACAGATTCACTGCATGGGTTTCACATGTGCGATGCATCTCTTTGAAACTCTACTCATTTAAGATTTTCAGTGAGTTTGTTTTACAAACTCTCTCAGAGCGACTTTTCACATTGACTGACGAGAATTTGGAAAGAGAATTAAATGTTATAAATAAAATATCTCTCCAAACAAGGTTGGAAATGCTTTAACCTGTGTGCTCCAACAGACTCGGCAAATCAAGGACAAATGGAAATGAAAGATGAGACGCAGCACTTGTTATTTAGAAACTTTATGAAATATAATTACTTTCTGAAAGGAATATCAATCACAAAGTATGAAAAGAGCAGTGAGGCCGCTCTCCCAATACATTGAAATGGAATGGATGGAGGATAAGGGTTATATTTCGCAGGGTTATACAACACACCTTCAATACATTCATAAAGAATCAGTCTTGATGGGCAAATAGAGAGTACTGGAAAAACCCTGCCCTTCAAATGTAATGTAAAACATATTCAACATATAAAAAATGATTCTCTGTATGTGACACAATGAGATATATTTCACCACAGACACATTGTTCAAATGGAGTTTGTCAGCTGCAATATTTCAGGAGCTTCATGACGATTAAAAAGCCAAATTAATCACAACATGCAAATGTGCTGGGCTGCTAAAGGGGGGCGACTCCAGGGAGCGGGCGGGGAACGCGCTGCTCTGAAGAAGTCGCTTCCTTCGCCGGTGCCGGCCATGGCACCACCACCATCAGGTCGTCTCTTTAGGGTGGAGTCCCGTAATTCCATTGTTTTTTGTTTTCCCATCAACATCCAGGTCATCTTCGCTCTGAGACGTCACGTTCTTTCCCCCAAAGTTTTCCTTCTTCTGGTTTTTCTTGGTCACTTGAGGTGGTTGGGGTATTTTTTGTCCTTTTTTGTGAATATTCTTACATGTTGACAGTTTACTGAACCAAAAATAGTTATGCTGCTATATCAAATTCACCACAGCTGCGGCAGACCCAGACACCAACAATGGAATTGGCGTATAGAGGAGCACATGCATAACACAAACACATTGAATGGCTGTTTCTTTAAAAACGCCACAGACGAAAACATTGGAAATCCCTTTCGAGGTCAAAAATGAGATTATAGCATATTTATGTTCCTCAAGTTGTTTTCTGTCTCTCAACATATTTTGAGTTTGAGTTCAAACTCAAAAAAATCAAATCAAACTGAGTTTGATTTCTAAATATTAGATAAATATTTAAATGTCAAGGCTAGTTGCTTTCCACCAGCATTTTACAGGGGAAAAAAAGTCACTCACCCATTGATGCACTTGAACTACAGCGCGAACGATTCTATGCATCTATGTATCTTACGTTTTTTTTGGTGCAAACATGCAGATCAAGATCATCCTTCCATATTCCATGTGATGTCAAGTCAGAATGTGAAACTGTTTTGATAAAATAAGGCTATGAATTGTATCTACTCGTAAATGACAACATCGGCTCTTCTTCATGTTGTAAAAAAGAATGTTGTGGTGACGCCAAGAGAGGAGACGAAGTAGAGGCGCTGACGTCACTTCCTCATACAATCACTAAAGAAACAACAAATAAACAGCAGAAGCAAGATGTTTCACTTCTCCGTGAAACCAAATCATCTCTGTGTTGTTATGGGTTTGAGAAGAGTGTGGCAGAAGCTCTAAATATTACGGAACCATGCTGGCAGCGGGATCTTATGGGAATACGGGAAACAAATTAAGATCACGCATTTCCACTTAAAATGGACGTCATGAGAAAGTGTTATTTAACTTTTCCTTCCAATTCTTGCATGTGCATGTCCACTTCTTGCATTCCTGCCAGGCAACGTGACAGACCCCGCCACCAACAAAGCAAACAATACATAGAGGAGCACATGCATAGCAAACACATTGAATGGCAATTTCTCATAAAGTATCAAATATGATTTTTTTTAACAAAATAATCTTACAGATTACGACTTTAATGGTATATATATAAATATATTGGAGCTGCAGCTAACCCATGTGACATATTGCTGGTGAGAAGCCAGAAGACCATACCCATGTGACCATCTTGTCTTGAAATCTGCGGACAGATGCTGGAAAGGCTCTCTATCCCCACGGGACGTTGTTAATGTGATGCCATTTCCAATTCGGGCTCAGGGACTGGATCAAAGAGCAGAGGATCTGCTCACAGTGCTGACATTAAACTTCCTAGGAGCCCAAACCCCAGCGACAGTCGTCATTGACTAATTCTATATCTCTGCACTTTGTATCTGAATCGGCACCAACCACTTGTTTTGGCCAGAAACTGGTCCAAACCTCATGGTCTCTAGTGGAGAAAACACATATATGCTGATTCAGAAACACTCTCTTAGAACCAGAAGACTTTGAGGTTAGTTGTTTCAAGGCTCTCATTCATCTGTGGGAGGGATTTCTTGAGCACGCAAGCTCTATTTTCCTAAAAGTGCGCTCCCCTCCTACTCATGATGTGGATGTTACACCGCTACCTCGATGGCCCCATGGACGTTCCTGGTCAAGACCTGCCCGAAAGCAGTGGACAACCCTCAATCGGTTGAGGACCGATGTCGGACACTACGGTGTAGCAATGAAGAGGTGGGGTCTCGCGGACAGTGCCTTCTGCGGGTGCGGGTCCCGATAGAGCATATAATCACCAGTTGCCCCAAACACCGGCCACCAAATGGCGAACGTGGTTAGATCAACCTGGATGACGACACATTGGCCTGGCTCGCCTCAACGGAGCTGCAGGTCTAAAGACATACGCCAGAAGAAGAAGATATTTGAGTCTTTCAATAAGTACGTTATACGTACATTGGTTGGAGTTGGTTGGGGTCGGTTGATTGATCCAAAAAACTATTTTTCTCTCAGATTTTCCATCTCTAGATATTAAATCTGTATCCACTACATGGTATGTGGCGCTGAAATCCCCTGGCCGACAGTTCAAGCATCTGATCTTGTCACTTCGCGCCTCCACAGGAGTTCGGTGGTAGATCAAACGCCAAACCGTCGACATGTCAGTCATCTCCACGTACAGTAACCATGATGAGTTGACTGGAAAGATGCTCCTCTGCTCCGAACCTGAAAGCTGAAATCCTGAAAACCTTGAAGAAATTGAACATAGCTCACTTTCATCATGATGAAATCATCATCAGAATCATTTTTTTTTATGACAGGTGCATTTACATCTAAAATAAATTTGTCATGGTGAGGATTGGGGTCTTTCTCAGCCGATTAGCATTTTACAAAAGCTGAACAGTCTGGAAAAATTATAATAATAACAAAATAGAATAGAATAGAAAATTGAATAAAAAGTAAAGCAAAAAATATATACAGTAAATAATCCCAAATATACACAATAGCTAAAAAATACACAACAGAAATCGTCAAATATATGAATATATACAGAATATACAAATGATTCTATGCATCTATGTATCTTACGGTTCCCTTTGATGCAAACATGCAGATCAAGATAATCCTTCTATATTCCATGTGATGTCAAGTCAGAATGTGAAACCGTTTTGATAATATTAGGTTATAAATTGTGTCCACTCGTGAACGACTACATCAGTTTTTCTTCATGTGGTCAAAAAAAATGTTGCGGCGACACCGAGAGAGGAGATGATGGCGACCTCTCAGAAAAACAACAATTTCCAGAATGAAGGTGATTGCATAGATATAAAACATTCATTTTTATAATAAAAGTATAATATCACGATAAATATCGTATCCTGGACTTAGAGTTTTTGGTATCGTTACATCCCTAGTATAGAGGGTATAAATTTTAAATATAAATAATATGATATTGTTAACCCAAATCCCAATCCCAAATGTGTGAACCATCCTTGGTCTATAATAATAAGAAGAAGAAGAAGAAAGCAACACAAAATATGAGAAAGAAATTGGCATTATGTGGAAAATTTTGAAAATATACAAGAAACAGTTAACTTTACACAATATAAATATGGTAATATACACTAAACCTAATGATAAATAACAAATATAACCTAAAATAACATCAAAACATTAAGATAAAAATGGAAGACCTAAAAAATAAAAGGTCATGTCCAAAAAATAACATATACACTCCTACTGTATACAATAACTCATTAAATCAACTGTGAACCAGAAACACAAAGATAAACAAATGGTGATCAATAAACCTGACATTAAATATAAACCTTGACCGTAATCTCATCTTCGCTGCGACTCTCTGGATGATGTGAGCAAAAACTAAAACCGGCCGTGAGCAGAGTTTGTCTGAGTTTGTCAAACCTGTTAAAATACATTCACTCCCAAAAGTATGTGGACACCCCTTGTCAATAACGGGTTTGGCTATTCTAGCCACACCCATTACTAACAGGCGCATAAAATCCAGCATACAGCCATGCAGCCTCCTTCCAAACAGCCTCTGGAAGCAACAGCAGCACAAGGACTGCTCGTCGTGAGCTTCATGAAACGGGTTTCTGTGACCGAGCAGCTCCAGGCGAGCGCCGGCTGGCGTGGTGTAGACGCCGCCATTGCACTTCGCGGTGGAAAGGCGGAATGCTGGTGGAGGAATGATGGTCTGGGGAGGAATATGGGTGTGGTGTTGCGGAGTCCACATACTTTTGTCCATATAGTGTAATGGGGGACGAGGAATGTTTTTTTTTTCAAAGCTCCTATAATAAATTTCCCCCTCTCCTCTCCTGTCCCTGTTCCTATACGGTGCTGCTCCTGCTTGGGTCTCCATGTAAGTGAGCCCCCACAGCCACAATAAAAGAAAGATATCAGGAACAGAGGAATACGAAATGTGAGCTCTATAAATGAACGACAAAGAAAAATCAGTTAGCCGCATTTCTTTTTTATCTACTTTACTTTCGCGATCCCAGCTTCCTGTGTCGGTGCCGCCACAGTTATGACACCGAGCAACACATCATCTTTAACGGAGCCACTTTAAATTATTCACCGCCGTTGCAATTTTCATGAGCTAGGTGATTACATAGTGAAATG
>OMKR01074145.1:0-10067 GCA_900302355.1 Cyttopsis rosea
TTTGTTAGTCTCTCACTCTGTACCTCTTGTCCCCGCTGCTGAGCTGCTGCAACACCCTAATTTCACCCATGGGGGATCACTGAAGTATTATCTTATCTTATCATGACATTTTAGTTGACGGTTAATTGCCATACAAAGACATATTTGATTCATTTTTATGCCACTATAACGGTGGCATAAAATAAAACTTGTCATAAAACATGTCAACCTATCCGCAGGAGAACCATTTGTCAGTAGTCATGTACAACCCCTGGCAACAATTATGGAATCAGCACACTAAGAGGATGTTCATCCAGCATTTTTACTTCATAGCAAATAAACAAATCACAGATCTGACACAAAACAATTTCTATTTAACAGCTGAACATTCTGGCTTGGTGAAACATAGCTCAAATAAATTAAATGCATTTATTTTTACTAATAGGTTATTTCTTTCCAGATCAAGTAAAGGAAAGAAAATATGGAATCACTCAATGTTGAGGAAGAAATTATGGAATCATCAACAAAAAAGTCACAATTAGTACTTTGTTGCTCCTCCTGTGGCATTTATGATGGCCTGAATCCTTCGAGGCATGGACTGCACTAATGAAAAACAATATTCTCTATCAAGCTGGTTCCAACTTCCTCGAATAGCGCTTGACAGATCAGCTTTGCAGGATGGAGCCTTGTCATGGACCATTTTTTTAAATTTCCACCATAAATGTTCAATCGGATTAAGATCCGGACTGTTTGCTGGCCATGTCATTGAGTTGAGATGCCTTTCCTGAAGAAAAGCTTTAACACTCTTTGCTCTGTGGCAAGATGCACTGTCATCCTGAAAAATGGCTTCACCACCAAACCGATTTCTATCGATGGATTGACAAGTGTCCAAAAGTGACCTGTGCATTGACTGTTGAGGTAATGATTGCCATCTCCCCTGGTCCTTTACCTGACATGCAACCCCATATCATGAATGACTGGGGAAATTTGCTTGTTTTCTCCAGGCAGTTATCTTTAACTGTATGTTTCATTGGAACGGCACCAGACAAAAGTTCCAGCATCATCGCCTTGGCCGATGCAGATTCGGGATTCATCACTGAACATCACTTTCATCCAATCATCCACACTCCATGATTTCTTCTCTTTAGCTACTGCAACCTTGTTTTCTTCTGTTTAGGTGTTAGTGCTGGTTTTCGTTTGGCTTTTCTGTATGTAAATCCCATTTCGTTCAGCCGATTTCTTACAGTTCCGTCACAAACATTGACTCCTGTTTCCGCCCGTTTGTTTTTCATTTGTTTTGTTGTGCATTTTCTATTTTCAAGGCATATTGCTTTGAGTTTTCTATCCTGACGCTTTGACGTCTTCCGTGGTCTACCTGTATGTTTTCCTTTTATAACCTTCCCATTTTGTTTATACTTACACAAAATTTTAGACACAGCTGACCGGTAACAAGCAACATCTTTTGGCACACTGCGTGTTGGATTTCCTTCTTGAAGGGGTTTGATAATCCTTTCCATTGTCTCAATTAACAGTTCTCTTCTTGGAGCTGGAGTTTCCCTTCAATTAGCCAAGTCCAACAGCTTGTTAAGGTCTGCAAACACTCCCTTTTAACTGCAGACTAATTTGCATATGCAGACTTGTGCTGGTATTTGTTTTAGAAATACAAATTACAAAGCGATTCCATAATTGTTTCCTCAACATTGAGTGATTCCATAATTCTTTCCTCTACTTGATCTGGAAAAAATATCCCATTAGTTAAAATAAATGCATTTAATTTATTTGAAGCCAGCCAGACTGTTCAGCTATTAAACAAAATGAGTTTTGTGTCAGATCTGTGATTTGTGTATTTGCTATGAAGTAAAAAAGCTGGATGAACATCCTCTAAGTATGCCGATTCCATAATTTTTGCCAGGGGTTGTAGAAGTACACAGAGTAGAGCCATCCTTAGGAGACCTTACTTCGTTAAGATAAGATAGATCTTGAATAGAATGTCGCATTATTGTCCAAGTAGGATACAATGAAATGTGTCCTCTGCATGTGACCCCTCCTAACCGTAGGTGGGCGCCGCAGCCGCAGTGCAGCGCCCGGGGACCGACTCCAGCTCTGTTGGCACCGACAGGAGCATTAACCCCTAACATGCATGTCTTAATGGTGGGAGGAAACCAGTGCAAACACGGGGAGAACATGCAAACTCCACATAGAAAGGACCTGGGACAGCCAGGATTCGAACCCAGGACCTTCTTGCTGTGAGGCAGCAGTGCTGACCACTGAGTCACCCTGCGGCCAGATCTTAAGATAAGATCAGTGCAGGATTTGCTTCCGTCAGACCAAAACGATCGATCGTTAATAAGCAGGAAAGGGCTTTTATTTTGAAGCCCATGGGGCGTTGAAGAAACCTCAGAGGTGCGAACGAACCATGATACAAGACGCAAGCTGCAGGACTCTGATGGATCCAGACCCAGCCGGTCACAGGTTCCAGTGCTGATGATTCTATCCAAGTCACTGCTGAAGTTCCTTTGAGCAGATGGACGGAGAAGACGGCCGATAATGGGAGGTTCAGGGTTCAAAGCCCAGTATCTTTGGAAAGCTGATGAGTCAGATCGCTGCCAGGTTCAAGTACCCACGCTGCACCACCAGGTCACACCTTCCCGGTTCGAGTCCCGGTCTGGTGGCTCCGGGGGCCGCTGTCGCCGGTTCTGATCCTGCCTCTTAATTCACTTGCAAGGTTCATTTGAGCAGAGGACTGGAAGGACTAGAGATGAACCGCTGGAAGAAACCTTCAGGTTGAAGGTTCGATGCTGAGGCAGCTTCTGAAAGCCAACACTCCCAAACATCCCCCTTGGTTCTGAACAGACTCGAAAACCAAACGACCCCCAACGTGGAGCTCCAGAAAACACAGAGGATCGAATCCTGAGTCATATTGAAGCGGTTGATCAAAATAGATCATTTCAGCAGAATTAAATGGTTCTGAAGCAAACAAGTCGACTCTTTTCGCTGGTAAAGAGACGGATCTCCAAACAGAGACCAACTTCTCATCACCACTATATAGTTGTTTCTTAGAATGCAAACAGGATATTAATACATATGAATAATATTTATATTGGATCTGTTTTGCTCTGAGCGCCAACACAAATGGTCAGAGTTTAGATTCAAACTTTCAATTTTAAATATGAAAATTCATTAGTTTGAGAAAGTTTTCAGTGATTTTCATTTTTTCTTCATATTTCATCTTTCGCTGTTAAACTGTTAAAAAGTTTAAAACTCTTTGTTTTATTCTTGATGAATCAGGAGCTTTTCCACAAAAGCAGGAATTTGTTTTGGCTCTGACAGAAAAAGTCCCAGAATCCTCTGCAAACAAACACAGCTGATGGACTGCTGAGACAGCGCACACACACATATACTGACACAGATACACACACACTCATACACATGCATATACTGACACACACACACACTGACACACACACACACACACAGATACACACTGATACCCATACACCGATACACACACATACGAACACACACCGATACATATACTGACACACATAGACATACAGAGACACACACTGACGATACACACACACTAATACACACAGATACAGATCATATTTAGTTTTCTGCATCTGAAACAGTTAAACTTTTTAATTTTAATATTTAATTTCCAAACTTCCAGCTTCCAAATAAAAGTCAAAGGTCGCTGCAGTTAGAATTATTCCCGACACCTCCGGATGTGTTTTTATAAATCACATTTCCTGTAAATAATTAACTTTTATGACTCTTTATTACTGCAGTGGAATCTGAAAGTTAACAGATAAACTTTATTCTACGACAGGAAGCTGTTGTCTCTTTACGAGGCGTTTCCACGGCAACGCGACAGGGAGTCCAGGTGTTTGCAGGTGAGTCACAGTCTGACGCTCCACGAGCAGCAGCTAGCATGGAAGCCATAGCCACGTTGCAGCTAACCCAGCGGTTAGCTGCAACGTGGCTATGGCGGACCCCGCCACCAATGGAGACGGCGTAAGGAGGAGACACGTTGAACGGCCGTTCCTTGGAAAGTGCCAGATCAATTATGAAATCTGGGATTATTTAGTAAAATAATCTTAGGGATTACCACATTAAATCTGATCTTTTAGGGTTTATTCATCATCCACTTCTCCTCCAAACCTCCTGGAACCATCGACATTAAAACAAAGAACAGGAAGTGGAAATACGATGCTCCGTCCTCCACCTCCTCCAGAAACAGCAAAGGATTCTGGGAAACGCTCTCCTCCCTTCACAGTGTGTGTGTGTGTGTGTGTGGGGGGGGGTGAGGGTCCTCACATGGTCCTTACATAACACTCCCTCCCCCTCCCCAGTTGGAAGCTGGAGCAGAAACCTTCTCACTCCAGGAAACTGGATCATTTCACTGTTGTTCTGGTTTCACTTTCTCCATAAAATCAAACAGTGGCTCAGTGTTCCGTCGCCAACAGGGGGCGGGGCTTCCTGTTTCTGCTGCAGGACCAGACGCAGCCGTGCGCCGGGTTCTGTTACGTAACGGCTGTTTCCACCCGACGTCAGAGCGTTTGGGTCGGAACTGGATCCAAGACGCTGCTGGAACAGAACCGAGCAAAGCAGCAGAGAGAGAAGATACTAAACTTTATTAATATTAGCGTCATATCAGCCGGAGTCCCGGAGTCTTCACATCCTACATGAAGGTCTGACAGGAAGTCCTCGTAGCCATGTTATCCTTGGAAAAACGTGTGGAAAGTTCAATGAAAGTTCATGGAGGAAGGTTCTGACCCGGTCTGGTTTTGCTCGGTCAGGACGTTCAGATCCAGCTTCTGATCATTTTATTGATCCCGGTGAGCAGCCACAGCACGACCCCTGGGGAGAGCCAATGCCTTGCTCAAGGGCATCAGCAGCAGTGTCTCACGCTGACACGCATGACTTCAGGGAGGGAGGAAACCCATGTGAACACGTGGAGAAGATGCAAACTCTAGACGTCGGGTTGGAACCCTGTGAGGCCAAGCTGCAGGAAGCCGTTTGTTCTGCAGCAGCGAGGTGACCACACACTGAGTTCCAGCTCCGTGTGAAACCTGCGGCTCCGTCTAACGATCTCCTTCCATCATAAGGAAGCCGGGCTCCTCCGAGGACTCCCTTCAGGACCAAGAAGCAGCGTCTGTGGAGCCCTGCGCTTCGTTAGAGAAGACGCAATTTTGAATCCAGAGGTTTGATGTTAAAGGAAGCGAGGGAAGTAGAAAGACTCCCAACTCGAGGAGTACAACAGTACAAATGCAGTAGAAATACACAGAACTACGTAGAACTGCAGTTTGTTCTACTCCAGACGGAGTTGCTCAGAACATTGTTCTACCATCTCACTTGGAGAGAGGGCGAGACAGACGGAGGGAGAGAGACGGAGAGGGTGAAACGGAGGGAGAGACTGAACATGTGGCGTCCTTCTGGACTTTGTGTCGTTTACAGAACAAACCACAAACTGCTTTGAAGCAACAAGAAAACACCAGAAACTCTCCTCCTCCGTCTTTACTCCGTTTACTCCCCCTTTACTCTGTTTACTCCCCGTTGACACGCTGACTCCGCGCTGTGGACCTCTAACCTCTCCCCTCCGCCCTGCTCTCGTTTCCCTGGAGAACCGTGAGGAACCAGACTCTGAGTCTCGGCTTCTCCGAATCAGAACACGAAAAGGAGCGATGCCAGGGAATGGACGAGGAGGAGAGGAGACCTTCAGATCCAGGAGAGGGAGGAAGCCGCCTCTACAAACTAAACTCTCAAGTAGAAAACCTGAGTCGCTCCCTTCCTAACGAGGTCACACATTCTGCCCCGGGGAACATTTCAAAGAGAAAAGCAGAATAAAGTCCAGATGACGACACCGTGGGAGTGACTCACTCTTTCATAAGGCTGGATTTGCGTAACTTTGAGAGAAACGGCAAAACTTCTGAAAGAAACTAATACTTCCAAATAACTTGTACTGTTATTTCTGGTGGAGCGTGACGGATACTCTGACGTTGTTTTCAATTAGTTTTTTCGGGCAAAGTACAAACTGAAAGGAAGCTACGATCAACACTTCTCCGCGCCCCGCGTCTCTCCCAATCACGTCTCCTCCTCCTCAGCGCGTGAGATGGCATCTGAAAGAACGCGACCCCACTCTCTCCGACCTGAAAGGAAGGAACGCACCGACAACACGACTGGTTTCCAGATCCACACGTCCTGGGACCTGAGAAGGAACCAGACGGGGTTCGTACCTACACCCTCCCGCCGTATCATTAAAACGTTATTAAATCGATCCAGCAGCGTTGCACTTTTTCCTTTTATTTAATAAGCTGTTCATAAATTATCGCACATAAAAGATTCTTTTCAATAGTTACAAAATGGAGCAACTTTAGCTAGTGAGCTAGCGCCTGGAAAAAACAAGAAGGAATGCGACGACGACGGGAAAAGAAGTTTGATGTGAAACAGGATTTAGCAGCGATGGAGGTGAAGAGGAGGATGAAGATCCTCCGCCCACACCTCGCGAGCAGCAAATGGAAAGGTGAAGCATGATGTTGGGTGAAGGGTTGTTCTTAAAAGCATTGTGCCCAAAATAAAGAAAACAACAGAATAAGTCATTTCTACTCCAGTGAATTCAAGGAATGAGAGACGCTAAGGAGGCTACATGTGAGGCTAACGGAAACAAAGTAAAATGTGGAGATTCACCACTTCTCCTGGATGGAGCGAGGGATGGAGAGAAGCTACATGAGGCTGAGCAGCTCTGCTCCTGCTCCTCCTCCTCCTGCTCCACAGTCGAGAGCAGAGGAACAGCTTTGTTTGAGACGGGGGTCCCAGGGTGTTCCTACACCACTACACCAGCAGGGGGAGTCTTGGCTCTAGTGGTCTAACTTCACTCTACATGGCCGCTGTCCTTCCCTGCTCTGGGAGTCTTTACCGCCTTCTTCTCCTCCTCCTTCTGGACGTTCTACTTGGACATCTGCTTCTGGATGTGCTGCAGGAACTCGTAGTAGGAGGAGGCCGCCTCCGAGCGGTCCTCCACCAGGTGCTGGAAGAAGGCCGGCTTGGCCGAGCCGTCGTCTCTGGAGGACACAGACACAACTAGTGTTATGGGGACAAACCAGCGTTGTGGGGACAAACCAGCGTTGCGATTTTGGCCCTTTATTTAAACAAAAAGCAGGAATTTCAACAAAATGTCTTCAGAAAACTGAAAAGCTTTCTCTCTAGTCTCTCTGACACCCTCCAACTTGCAGTTCATCGTATCCACATTCAAACAGCGTTCCATTGTTTCTATACAGACCAGACACAACTATAGGAGGAGTTGTTTAAATTCCCATTGTTCAGTTTTACAATCATCACTGATATTTAAATGTCAGTGTGGTCACCGTGGTTCAGGAGAAGAACAACACGGTACGGTGACGAGCTGCTGAGCTGCACATTCCCAGTGGCGTTCTGAGCTTCAACCACATCTATTCATACATCTGAGGACATGAGGACCATGGGTACCCATAAGGGTGCTGTAACAGAGGCACAC
This sequence comes from Cyttopsis rosea, assembly GCA_900302355.1. Taxonomy (NCBI): domain Eukaryota; kingdom Metazoa; phylum Chordata; class Actinopteri; order Zeiformes; family Parazenidae; genus Cyttopsis; species Cyttopsis rosea. Next base: position 7,496 of record OMKR01074145.1, read on the forward strand.
CACCAGAGACAGCGGGCTTCCTCCCATCCCATGTCTTCCAGGCTTCCTCGTGTTTCCTAAAAACACTTCCTCTGGTTCTCCAGTCGGGGGGGGACTCATCACATATTACTACAGAGTTTGTTTAACTGTGTATGAAACCAAATTAAATGTCCTTTTCATGACATCTATACCAAGGAGCTATTGCAGTTCCTAGAAGTTGGACCTTAACAGAGGCTAGCTGTGCGTAGCAGTGAGCAGTTAGCGGTTAGCAGTTAGCACTCACTTGAGGACGTGCAGGCTGGCGCTGAACGCCCTGCGGTCCTGCAGCCAGTCCAGGAAGGCCCGGACCCTCTCCGACAGCGTGGTCTCCAGCTCAGGAATCTGGTTCTGGGACAGAAGGACAAACATCAGACTCCACAGCTCCGCCCTGGTGGTGGAGACGGGCGCTGCTCGGTTTGGAGGTTTGATTCTTCTGGTCTGGAATGTTTGGAATGAAGAAATCGACCAACGGCGTAAACAAGTTCCTGACAGAACGCCGCTCGTCTGGATGTTGGAATTATGTCATCGAGTCATGTTGCAGACATTATGACACGCTAACGACACGCTAACTACACGCCATGTTCTGTGTTGTTGTGATTGTAAGTTTCTGTCTGATTCAACGAGAGACTTAATACACTTAAATCCTGACTGTGACTGTGAAAAATTATAATTAGTTCCTCTTTACTTTAGTAATCGATATATAATCTATGTTTTGCTCCTGTGGAGTTAAATCCATTTAAAAATATGTGAAACTTGAGATAATGTTCATTATTCTCTTTCTTAACTTCCTTTTCAGGATCGAGAATGTAATAAATACATTAAATTAGTGGTGTTTCTAAATTAGAACCGAGTTGGAGGAAGAAAACACATTATCATCATCATCATCTCCAGATCGTCATGCTGTGGTTTCACAGGATTCCATGTTGGATTCAAAAACACTGTCAGCTGCTCCACCCAAACACCACGCGAGGTCACGGGGTGTGATCATTTAGCAACATTTTTATCTCTGTCTCCAGGGAGCGTGCATGGTGGCTAGGGAACGTGCATGGTGGCCTGGGAGTATGCATGCTGGCTAGGGAGCGTGCACGTGGTACTGACCATGTCGGGGGGGATGGAGTCGTAGCTGGAACAGCCCAGGACGTCTCTGATGAACATCTGGTTACAGCAGCGCCCCACCCACAGGTACAACACCTGCACACACACACACACACACACACAATTTGGACATCACATGCACATAAAAGAGGGTGTGGTGTATCTGAGGAACCCTTTCACTGTGGACCACACCCTGTTCTACACTGTACACACACATTACAGACAGACATTCTTTCATTTTATTTTTTCCTATATGTTCTTCTTGTGTGTGTGTACATATATATTACACACACACACACACACACATTTTTCCTCCTACTTTTCACTGCATCGTACTTAAATCTGATGGTTTAACGACTTGGTTCCATCATGACATTGATTTCTGGTTTTGAAGACGGCAAATTCCCATGCAGGAATAATTTGTAATCTGATTCTGGAGATAATAAACTTGTGTGTGTGTGTGTGTGTGTGTGCATGCGCATGCGTGCATCTGTACATGTGTGCACATGCGAACATATGTGTGTGTGTGTGCGCGCTCACGCTGCCACAGTCCATGAGGAAGGCTCCGTCCAGACTCAGCCGCTCTGCAGAGAGGTGGAGCAGCGGTGGCTGAGGAACCACCACGTCATTCAGGTGCAGCGCCCCCTGCCAGACAGAGCGGGGACGCGCATTAGCATCCTCCCACAATGCACCTGTGCAGCGTGCCGGCCGGGCCGTGTCCTACCTGCTCAGGCATGGTGTCCAGGCAGTACAAGTCCGGGTGCAGCATGCGCATCAGCTGCTGCAGCGGCTGCATCTTGAACTCGCACATGGAGAAGACGCGCTCGTCCAGACGTGTGCTGGTCCCGGTCCGCAGCGCCCTCTGGTGGGCAACAGGGGCAGGTTAGAATCTACACTGGACCAGACCTCCATCACTCCCTCCCTCTATCTCTTCATCCCCCCTCCCTCCTGAGAGAAATGCAGCGCTGTGAGCAGGAATGCCACTTGGAATTCTAGGAACTGGACAAAATGCACAGTGTGTCTCTATATATAAATACACTGTTCCTTAGTCCAGTACGTGCTCTGTGCTTCTGAGAGGCTTTTATTAGATATAGTTTCATTAGATTAGATCTGTAGGAGCAGCAGACACAGCCATAGAGTGTGACTGTGAACTCTGACCTCTTGTGTTCGGGTTCAGGGTGTGGCTTCACTGTGTGAATGAAGAGGTTGTTCACAGGAGGTAGGTGTAGTTCGGGGGTGGAGCTGTGTCACTTTAAGATGTGTTCTGATGCGTTCATGACCTCTGACCCTCTCTGCCACGTGCACATCACGTCACATGGAACCTGAATAATGTGTTTATTAGCATGTTATTTAAACATGTGTGGGGCGGTACAGCTTCCTCTTGTGCTCTTATGGGTTAGTGTGTGTTTGAGTGCATGAGGACCTGTTTGAGGACCACCAAGGAGTGGGGGGGGGGGGG
>OMKR01074148.1:0-11731 GCA_900302355.1 Cyttopsis rosea
TTAAAATATTTTTTCTTTATTTGACTTTGCTGAAATGGCAGACAGTGGATCGTCTCCTCTGGTCAGGGATCATACTGCCCTCTATTGAATTAAAATCGCATTACACATGGATATAATCAAATTATACAAAACTCCATGTTTTATCAGTTTCATATTTACATCCATCATGTTTTTCTTTTCCCCCATTCATTCCTACATTTACTTAATTTATCGATCTTTTGATAGAAAATTCTATATTATTTTCAGATATATTCTTACTAGTCTTAGTCAATCCTTCCTTATATCCCAGAAAGGCCCTATGCCTGTAGAAGGTCTCAGAAATGCCACATTTTCGTCTGAGAATTTCCATCAGCCTGAGAAAGTCACCGTTGAGATCAGGTTGGACCAGACTGTATCAGACTGTTTTGTCTATTTCCTAAGAAGGGCCAGCTCCAACATTCCTGTCTTACTGCATCATTTTGCTACGCCCAACCCATCTACAGTAAAAAGGTTGACTCTGAAACATGTAGTCAGACAATATTGTTTTCACCGCTTTCAGAGTGTCACTGTATTGTTCTCATTTATTCTGCAGAATAAATTCCGTTAATAAAATCTCAGTTTGTTTCTGATAGCGAAGCAGGTTTACCTCACCACCACACAGCAGAATTTCTCAGACAATTTGACGATGAGGATGGGATCTCTGGCTTGGCTTTGTTGGACCTCTCCGCATTCAGGTTGAGTGCACAACAGCAATCCAGGACCAACCGTAAGACACACAAGAGTTTATCAATGAGACAGAGTCATCTGGATGTGACAGCAGGTCCGGCAGAGACAACACAAGATCGCGGAAATTAAGGTGAGGACATACTGAGATTAACAGCATCGATCAGGTATAGATCGTGGTAAAAAACATCCAACAGATAGATCATTGGAAAAGCTAGCATTGATCAGGTATCGATCATGGGAAAAAGCTAATATCAACCCCTCAGGCCAATGGGCCGCCACTTAAAGGAAGAAACAGAGAAACATGTTTAAAATAGTTCGCAAAAATTTGTCGCCACCAGGGGAAGCTTGGCAATGCTGGTGCGGCAAAGAAACATGTAGAGAAAATACATTTGTAAGAGGAAACAAAATTGTACGTATTTTAAAAACACATTTTAAAAAGTTAGCAAAGTTGTCAGCACCAGGGGCAATGCTGGTGAAATGAAGAAATGTGTAGGGAAATGGATCGATCAGAGAAAAGAAAATCGAACGTATTTTAATTTAAATAGTAACAAAGTAAACATAATTAAATAAATTATTATTGAAATAAAAATATCTAAATAAATCTTGATATAAATGTTGAATTGGAAACCGGAGAGGCGCGTATCGACGCCACTCCCTTGTGTCTCTCTGTGTGTGTATGTGCGCACGAGTGAGTCTCTGTCCACTGCCGAGTGCACCACCACCAATATATAAATCAAAAAATTAAAATAAATAAAGAAGTAAAACAGGAGAAGAGAGGGGAAGTTAGGTTAACAGGGAGTTTGAAGCAGGTTAAAATAGATTGCAAAAATTGCAACAGGGCAATAGGGAGCTGAAAAGCTAGTTGATAGATTGAAAGGATTATAGGAAGTAGATGAGAAAGAAACAGTAAGTAGGAAGAAAGACAATGAAGGTAGAAAAGTTAGCATATGAGTTTATTTTGTGCACTTTGGGAGAACATCAAGATGGGAAAATCCAGCCTGGGTACGGCCAACCTAAGGGGAGGTCAAAAGTTGTAAATATCATTTTGAGTAGGATACTAGTTCACCAGAGGAAACTGCAGGAACCAAGTGATTTAACTGAATAGTTAAATGATGTTACTTGTGATTATGGTTAAACTAGTGGTGTTGTATGTTGCATTTGTTGAAGCAGACTAAATGATAATCAATCAATCAATAACAAAGTAGATACAATAAAAAAATAGATACAAAATGTATCTATTTTTCAAAAAGTATCAGAAACATTGATGTTAGACACTGTAATGTTGTCAAAGAAAATTCTCTAAGGTTGAACTTGGTACAGTTGAACTGATCGAGTAGATGGTGGCTGTTCCACCCTCTCATCTGCCCTGCCTCACTGACTGATAAAATATATAATGTGGAGGACATGCTTCAATTCAAATTCAGTTTTCTTTTTTTCATTTTTGTTTTGTTTTGTTTATTTAGTTGTTGTTTAAATATAGGCGTAGTGTGTGTCACACATAATAAATCAGACTAGCCCCACACATGAGCCCCTGGTAAAAGAACAGCATTGTAAATGATTAAGAGATATCAAATAAAATATATCGTTGGGATTGCCGGGAAAGAATATTAAAAGTTCTGAAATAATTTTGAATTAACTAAAGAGACAAAGTGTGTACGTGTGAAAAATAATCAGATTGACCAATTTGTCTTTTTCTTTTTCAGTTTGTTTTTTCAGACTAAACAGAGTTTAGGGAACAGCTCACAGATTCTCTTCTCCCTATTGCTGACTATGGAGATCCACATAACTGCTTGGCAACAATAGCCGTTGTGGCTTCGCCCCGCCGAGATCTTGCTACTGAAGCTCTTGAAAAATTTAACTATGATGATTTAAATAAATTTGTACAGCTATTAGGGGGGTATTCATTTTGTATGTCTGTTCGTCATCTGTCTTTGTTTTAACCAGTGTTTATTTTGTGCAACTTGTGCTTGTGTTTTGTGTTTCTAACTGTTGTAACCTATCTTTGTTTGTTTTAATTGATGAATGTGTGTAGTGTGTAGTGAAATAGACTAATGGGATATACAGAGTATCCATTTAATGTTATGATACCATAACCCTCCCATCTCGATTTCCTATTTGTAAATGTGCTACTCACACTAATGTCTCTGACCCCATCTCTGTCTCTGACTCCATCTACGCCAGAGCCGACGCGGCCACCAAAGCCACCGCTGTATCTGACATTGCTCATGTTCTAATGATGGTTGTCTCCCCCACAGATGAGAAGGACACAGATTTCCTCACTAACCTCGTTTCCCTCCAAACACAGGCATCCCGCACCGAACTGTCGTTGTGGAAAGCCAAAGGTTATTGTGACAGTTGGTATAGTCCGCAGGGGAAACCATATCTCCCCTGCCAGCTTTTTCATTGCTTTGCATATTTGACTCATGGTAAGAACCATGTGTCAAAAAGGGTGATGGTTAGAGAATTAAGTAAACGTTACAAAATCCCAGGCTTCACAGTATCTGCTGAAAATAATTGTAAAAAATGTGTTATTTGTGCTCAGAACAACGCAGGGAGAGGTGTTAACACTGCCAGCTCTTCCCATCCTACTACAATGTTTTTTCTAAATGGGATCCCAGTGAAGGTAAACTCGATTGGGTTTCATGCGTGCCACTAGTAATGATGATCACATGGTGTGACTGGACTGTCCCCACAAGTGTTGACAGGGAGACCAATGCGCTTAGGTCTGTCTCCCTCTGTAAAAGCCACAGATGAATTTCATCACGTAAACCAATGTTGATCAGATTGTCCAGTTACTATTTATTATGGATTAATAGATTGTGTAGGCAGGATTATGTTCAGGCAACGTTCGAGAAATGCATTCCAGAAAATGTAACGACCGTGCAAGATTCACACACTGTCAATTATTTTGTAGTCTAATTGATATTCTATGAACTTTGATGAATGAATGAATGAATATTGTGATCATATTATTCTATTGTTACACTAGGGTGCATGCATTAATATTTTGTACTGAGACTGCAGTCGACTGTTCGACATAACTGTCTGGGAATCACAGATTTATTTTATTTATTTTGACAATAGTAATAATTATAATAATACATTTTATTTAAAAGCGCCTTTCAGGTCACTTTGCAGAGTTAAAAACAGATGCAAAACAACAGATAAAAGCAAAGTAGTATAAAGAGAAAAGTGCAAGAGAAACAATATAAACAGTAAGACAAAGAAAACACCATGGAAATTACAGGGAGTATGCAGTCTTGAAGAGGTGAGTTTTGAGGCTGGATTTGAACAGAGGGAGGGAGTCAATATTGCGGAATAGTGGACGTAGACCAAGCAATGTTGTCATTGTAGTGCCCCTGAAAATATAATTTAATTTGCACAAGTTCATTTAAACGTATTGTGTTGTCAACTTGAGGTATCAGTAGTATAAATAGTTATTATGCTAACATAATGTTCACATGGTAACAGCATGCAATTTGGTCCCCTCACAATGGGTGAGGGGTAGAGTTTCAGAGTTTGGAGTTCAATGAGCGAGTGAGGAGAACGCAGGCTCGCGAACTTGGGGGAGAAAATAAAAGGAGGAAGGGAGGAAACAATGTGGACCTTGTGTGGACAGACGCAGACACGAGGAGTGAACCACAAACCAGCTTGGCTGATGTTGCTGAGTTAACTACCGTGCGTCATCACATGGACACTTTGAAGAAAATAGTTTAGTGCCATCTGACTGGCAATTGAGTCTGCGATTTGTTATTTTCTTAGTTTCAAAGTGTAGTATATGGTATTGAGTTGAAGTGCCATTGGTATTGTTCTCTGTGAGTGGAAGCTGGATTGCCCCTGCTTGCTGCAGGCGGGAAAAGTGGACACACCCACGCTGGGGGACAACGTTGGACCTGGACTGCTCTTTTTTCGGAGAACGGTTTGAGTCATGAAGTGTTCTTTGCATCACTACGGACTGAGACTGTGAGTAACGAACATTGATTTTGAGGATTCAGCTCCAACAAGCGTGCCAATGTTGGTACCATAGATTTTATGAACTAAAACCCCAGGTATTTTATTTTATTTGGATTGTTTCTTACTGCTCTGTGATGAGGTGTGTGTGTGTGTGTGTGTGTGTGTGTGTCTTTGGTATTGGATAAATACACTCTGTTAAAGTTACTGTGAATATATGTGATTTGCATTATTGATGTAATATATTTTGTGTAAGTATTCAGAGTGGGGGCTCAAGAGCAAATGTTTTGTTGCATGGGAGATTGTATTCATTCTGCAGTATAGCTACAATTTGGCATCCCTGTGGCTACCTGAGGCCTCCTCGTGGCCCTAGTGAGAACCTAGATAACGAGCATATTATTGGTACATCCCACCATAGCTCTTCCCATGCTTTTCAGTAATTACTTCAGTTTATGTAAATGTCCCACGTGACCCGCCTTTGGAAAACAACTATCAGCCTCATTCTCTCCAGTTCATCCGCCCCCCTTTTTTCCTGCCTTTGCCCCCAACTTTCTCCCACTGACACTCATCTGGAGTTACCCGATGGCATTTGTGCAATTCCACTATTCTCTTCCATCCTGCCTCCCTTGTCCGTCGAGCAAGCCGCCATCGACTCCCAAGACAAAGACTCAACAGTTTAATTCGTGGACATTTTTTCCCACCCCCGATTGGATCACAGGTTCGCCTTATGATGATGACGAAGACAATGTTTGTGTCTAATTATGTTTACCCATACTTATGCATGCATTAGTCATTATGTTCACACAATGAAATTTTGTTTTTGTCATTATTAAGTGATTCCATTCCATAATCCCATTATTTCTGAATAGCATTTTTATGTATTTATGTATTCCATAATCTGATCCATGATGATTTTTTTGTTTTCTAGCTATTTTGGAATTGTGGAATGGCTTCACACTGGGATTTTTTCCTTCAGTGCAACTTGTTTTTTTTTCCCCATAGTGTGTTGCCATAGAGAGTGTAGATAATGTAGATAACCCTTCTTACTTTTCATACACAGAACGACATTTAAATGGGAGGCGCAGATACGTACAGTGCACGTCATCTAGTTATTTATACGTCAAAACAACAAATGCCACAAAGAGTAAATGTGTGTATTACGGATACACATTTTCTTTCAGATTTTTGCCCCAGACATCCTCAAAAACAAAAACTATCGACGTCCCGTTATGATGAAAGTACGCTGCCACGGGGAGGTGTGTGTTGGGCGGTGGCACAAGTGAATTTCATTCATAAATACAATTCAACTGTATATAAATGTCAGTGTTTATTTATGATATACTGTACATACAGTATAGCCTTGTTTTTGTATTATAAATATGATAATGTTGTCTGGTTATAGAGCTCCACCCACTTGGTTCCACGTTTCAGGAAGTGAATTTCCCATTCATTCACACAATTCAGAAAATCCTTACAGTATATAAAGGGTTTTAAGCCTGGAACCAAGCCAACCAACAACGAGATGAATCGTGACCATAAAACATTTGATTTGGAGCAAAAAAGAAATTTGGAAAACGGAAAAAAATGGCAAAGATACAAGATTGTGTACATTAAAATTAACTACTCATCTCATAAACCATTGTGAATGAGCCTCCCCCGCGCACATGTGTGCGTTGCTGAAAATTTGAATATTGTATATATATATGTATATATATATGTATATGTATATGTGTTGGTTTGGGGACCCCATTGCAACCTGGTGTCATGCACGTCCCTCTCGATCCTGACCTTTTTTTGACCTTTGCAGGCCATCACGGTAGAATCAGGTGACAAACAAGGGCTCAAATGACATGTTCTCATCGAGCCGAGCCTCCAACTAACGGTTCAGGGTATAGGTGCCTCAACGTGACTTCATCGATGCACAGGGGCTTTCCCGCTGTGTGGTCCATGCAGGCATGGGGTATGGGGCAAGTTAGGCATAAAATGACATCTACTTGTCGAGACGAATCCAACGGTGCCAGGCACCTCTGACCTAACCCACACCTCCTCCCCTTCTCTCCTTTCTTCTTGTCGCCACACATCCTCATCTTGTCTCCTCAATAAATGGTCTTAACATTTTAAATATTTTCTTTAAGGAATACATACAATTTCACATGTTGCAAATGACCATTCATGCATGAGTCGCAATTATTTATATATTTATTTGTTTCTTTTACCATATTTTTATTGATTTATTTGGGATGCATTCATTCTATTTTAGATTTAGACATTTAGCCCTTTAATACAGCAATGTACTGTACTTTTAAACACCTTTTTATTTTAACATTTATAGTTTGCATCCATTTACATAACATTTAACAGCCACCCTGTATCAGGGTGTAGTTTGTATTATTTACCAGCAGAGGGCGCTGCAACAACATGGAAAATCCTAATGCATATACTGTATTTATTTGAGATAATTTGGCATTTTACTGTCTCCAGTTTATATTCTCTCGTTTTCTTTCCAGACTCCCTGTCAGTTAAATAACATTCTCAATAGTCCAGATTTATTTTCAAGTCTGGCGTGAATATTTAAGCGTACTTACAACCTTATATTATACAACCTATTCAGAGGGAAGTGTACCAGGAGATGACCTGAGGCAGTGTGTCAGATGGGAAGCCAGGGCAGGTTCTATTCTTATCCTACCTGTTATCCTTTTTCTAGAGGACACACTAAATTTTTTTTGTGTTGTTTTTTGTACAGTGAATCTCAAACTTTTTCATACAGAAGACCCTCAATGTCATATGCGATTCAACCACGGACCCGATTTGGTAATATTTTGTCTCTGGGGCCCCAATTTGAGAAGAATTTTAATTATAATATCAAATTTTGTCCAAACTTCCAAACCTGTCTATACTATATTTAGGGTGACCAAGAATCCCTCTTTATATTGTACTGCACAGCATTTTCGCGGGGACTGCTCATTCTTCCGACAGCCCATTATTCCGAGACCGATGGTTAAGTTTAGGTATAAGCTTAGAGATGGTTAAGTTTAGGTTAGGTATAAATTTAGGGTTAGGTTGTCGTTCATATTGTCATTTTTCAGATTATTGGGGTTTTGGAATAATGGGTCGTCAGAACAATGGCATGGCACCTCTCCTGCGTCCCCCATATTGAGACAATGTGCCACATTTTGATTGCCTCTAGTCTTCAAAAGTCAAACCCACTGCAGGAGAGACACTTCTAAAATCTAAAGCCACACAGTACATGTGAGGCTCACAAAGGGAAAAGCATAGAGATGTTACGAGCTAAGGGGCAGAATGGAAATGTTTATTTAAGTTAGACGTCATATCAAAAGGTTTTGACTGCCTCTCAGCATTGGTAACAGGTCCCAAATTGTCCCACATACTGTATTCTTGGTCCCACATTTGGTTTGTTGGCATCTGGTCACCCTAACTATATTTAGGGAGGTAATGGGGAAACTATGGCCAAAATAGAGCTTATTGTCCATTCTCTAATGGTGAAATTTAACTATGACTCATTTTGCCCGCGACCCCCTGGAACCTCTTGAAGGACTCCTGATGGTCCCCAGACCCCAGGTTAAGAACTACTGTCTTAGTAGAACATGTGCTCGCTTTAAGGGCAGCCAAGATTATGAGCTCTATTGCCGAAATATATCGGGATGGGATCAGTTACTGCATATCTTCATAACTGGTGACTCACACAGTCAACAGCTGTGTGTGCGTCAAATGTACAATAGGCCAATAAAAATGGGTGTTTCTTCATTAACATGTTTTTAAGCATTTGATTTAACTGTCAAGTATTCCTTTGAGAAACAGGTCATTTGGGAAGATAAAATGTAAATGGTTGCATAACACTTAATTATTGTACTGTAGTTAGATATAGTAGATACCGTCATAAAAAAAACCATTTAAGCCACATTTAAGCCATGGACTAATAAAAGCCACATGCACGTCGTTTGAAATACACTGTCTCCCTTTGTATTACGTTGTATTACCGAAAACAAAAATAAATCACAATCTAACTGTGATGACAATCTTGTTTTACTTGTGAAACGGAATAAATGAGACATGAGGTTCATTCACCCAGTTTTGGGAAAGGCACAAACACCTGATTTATGGAGCTGATGGATAGGAAAGGTACATTTTTCAAGTTAGAGCTTTTTACTGTTGAACTGTTTAATTTTTGTTGAGTGGAAAAAGAAAAGGAAACACAAATGAGAGGTTTCAATGGATTTCAATGTTCAAATGTATGTCTTATTTTTCAGACTGAAATCCACTTTCTTTCCTACACACTTCTATGGAAAAGCAAGGTATGGATTTCTATCCAATTTTGCGCAAAACATTTGCTCATCATTGCATGTGAATAAAATAAAGACTCTTATTTTCCAGCTGTGTTGTGTAATACACATCAGAACCCTCATGGCTCATGTTTGGTGCATGTGAAGCACGGTGTTTTTAGTCCCAACAAGAGCCACCCCTCCTCCTTGCTTTTCAAGTTTCCGGGGCCACAACCAACCACACACACATAAAGCATGGTAAGATTTGTCTGTCCGTCTTTTTTATTTTATGCTACTACCTGTCAAATATTGAGTTAAATTTAGAGGACAGAGGAAATTCTGTTATGATATACATTATGCACATATCAAATTTATTAATTCCGTAGTTGATTAAGGAATAGTTATGCTATCCTCCGTGGAGAAGTGTTTTCTTATCTTATCTTATTTTATCTTAGTTATGAACATTTTTGGGTGAGAATTCCCTTCCAACTAGATGACTCCAGATGTAAAGATTAAATTTCCCTTTAATATTCATCCATCTTCTCCCCTCTGTTTAGGTATTTGACTGCAGGCAGCTGGACGACCTGCTGGAACGCTACTACCTCTCACCTTCCTACGGCCTCGAATTCTGCCTCGGCGTCCCGGGCAACCTCCTGGTGGTTTTGGGCTACGTGTGGTGTCTGCCCAAGTGGCACAGCATCAACGTCTACCTGTTCAACCTCGCCGTCTCCGACCTCCTCTTCCTCTGCACGCTGCCCCGCCTCTCCTACCTCTACGCCAATGGGCAGTCCGAGTCCAGCCCCTTGGCCTGCGTCCTCAACCGCTACCTGCTGCACGTAAACCTCTACTCGTCCATCCTCTTCATGGTGTGGGTCAGTATGGACCGCTTCCTGCTCGTCAGGCACCCGACCAGGAGCCACTTCCTGCAGACGGCCAAGGCGGCGCTGGTCCTGACGGGGCTGAGCTGGCTGGCCGTCCACGTCCAGGTGGCGCCCATGATCGCGTTGATGCTGCAGGACCTGCGGAGGGGAAACTGGAGCCGCTGCCAGGACTTTGCCAGCCTGGTCGGGGACGTCAATGTGTTGGGGTACAGCATGGGGCTCACGCTGACCGGCTACATCCTGCCTCTCGTCGGGATTTGTGTTTTCTCTCTTAAGATATCGCGCCTGTTGCGTTCCCAGCAGGGCGCTCTCCAGCGCAGCAGCGCCTCCTCCTACAGGCGGCCGCTCCGGGTGGCCTGGGCGGCGGCGGCCATGTTCCTGGTTCTCTATGCGCCGTACCACGTGATGCGGAACGTGAGGATCGCCTCCCGCCAGGCCTGGGCCGGGCTGGAGCTGTGCACACGCATTCACGTGGAGGGGATGTACATCGTGACCCGGCCCGTCGCCTTCTTCCACAGCGTCATCAACCCCGTGTTCTACTTCTTCATGGGAGACCAGTTCAGAGAGCTGTTGCTGGGGAAAATCAGAGCACTGGGCAGGAAGACGGCCTGGCCCAGACTTACAACATGAATAATACAAATAATATTAATAAAAATATGCTCACTCTTACACTGGTGTCTGGACTTGTTTTCATATAAATGGCTTCAGGGAAATAGAGAGAGATTTACTTTAAAATTATCTTTGAATTTGCATCGTTTGAGTTTGGTGTCTGGGCTCTACTCCCGGTGAGGTGTACAGCAAACATAGGCATGCTTAGTGAGCTAGAAATACAGGTGTGATGAGCTCCAATCCCCCTATTTGACAGAAGAGTACAGCCCAACAGGTGGATGCAGGGGAGGGAGCAACACAGGCAGCAAAACACTTCAAGCAGGAGTGACTGGCTGCTTAAATAGGCCGGCCCATAAGGCCACGGAAGCATGTGGCACCATCGATATGTATATATATTGATCCTGGTACCAAAAGATACCAAACTTACTTTATTAAGTTTGGTATCTTTATAAAACTTCATTATAGTCATTATAATGTTTCAACCCAGGCGTGTCGATTTGGCCATTATCATGTAGAATTTGATTATTGTCAGGATGGGATAAAAGCAGAGACTGTATCTCATCGTTCGCTACTCCTGCATGTGTGTGTGTGTGTGTGTCACCCTCCGCATGTGTGTGGTAAAAACACGTGTGACGAATAAATCATTCTTCTTATGTGGTACATTTCAACATGAGGCATAGTAAGATAAAAGAGAAAACTCGAAGAGGAAATATAATCTCATTCAATCAAATCTTATTCAATTTGGAAACAAATTTAAATGGATTAGCTTCTTCACATATATCTTGGCGTCACCCAATTGTGTATTGCAGTATTCCAGCAGTTGTTTTTGGCAGTGAGGCGCTGAGGCATCTGAGATCATACCAATAAGATCTAATAAAGGCCTATGACTAACAGTCGGGAGGCAGACGCTTATGGCAACGGGCAATCGCTAGCCCGGGAACAAGACCAATCTGCGAGCGATGATTCATTTGCTCTGGCAGATGGGTATGGCCACCCTCCCATTCAAACAGATTTCCACCCGACCATTTTGTGGTCGGGCCAATCACAGTCGTCATTTTGCCTCGCTCAGCGCTACGTCCCACGTGTCGCTGCTCCGATCGGTTGTAGGTCTATCCAATTGCGTCCAGAGACATTTTGGTCTGCGGCCGTTGGAAATCGAAAATGAACGGAGAGGTTCCAGACCAATTCGCATTTGCGGCGATGCCGTGTTGCGTAATCGCTGCATAACTGCATACAAGCGTGACACAGAAGTGGTGGTAAATTGAAATGTTGTGTTGGAAAATGGATATCATGGTTAGTTAGTGC